>PVIY010004046.1:0-106685 GCA_004026745.1 Myrmecophaga tridactyla | reverse complement strand
GGGTGTGCCAGCACCAGCAGAGAGGGGTGTGCCAGCACCAGCAGAGAGGGGTGTGCCAGCACCAGCAGAGAGGGGTGTGCCAGCACCAGCAGAGAGGGGTGTGCCAGCACCAGCAGAGAGGGGTGTGCCAGCACCAGCAGAGAGGGGTGTGCCAGCACCAGCAGAGAGGGGTGTGTCAGCACCAGCCGAGAAAGGCGTATGAGCAGCAGCAGGAAGGGAGCAAACCAGAGGACAGCTTTCAGGCAGATGTTACTTCCCTCTGAGCCCCTTTCCTCCTGGCGACTCAGAACTGTTAGAACCCAGGTTGGTGACATAAATGCTTCCCGCTCAGCCCCGGGAGTCGTCCTGATAAAGCCCTGCAACCTGTCTGCGTAAAGAACACCCCACATCCCCATAGCTGGTGGATAAAGGCCTGACGACAACATCTGGATTTTGTCAGATCAGAGTCATGTGAGAAGCTGGTTATGGATTTGGTCTCGTGTAGGAGGTTAACTGGTGGGCAGAGAGCTGCGCCGATGTGGTCATCAAAGCAGGCTCTCTGCTCTAGAGAGGGGCGGTCAGCAAACGTGCCAGCCCCAAGGTCTCAGCAGGGCGGGGACCAGTGTCCTCCAGGTCGCATGCGTCCAGTGAAGCCGAGCTGCAGCTCTGATTTTCTGCCTTTGTCCGCACAGGGCGGGGAGGTTATGCCGGCGGGGAGGGGCTTGGACCTGGCTGCTCCCTTGGGCTGTGGAAGCTGTGTGGAAACACCTGGTCCGTCAGCAGGTGCTGCTATTAAACACTGCCCGGGGTTTTCCGTCTCATAGATATAATATGGTGGTCATAAAGATTCGCGGTGTGGGGGACAGTCAGCACTTCTTAGCCATGTTTTCACGAAAGAAGACGATAGCGCCCCCAGATAATCAGGTGGCTTCTTTGGCTTTGACCCTAGGAGACCCGGCCTCTTCCCTTCCCCCACAGAGACCTGCTTCCAGCTGGAAGGCTTGGCTGGCTGGGGGGGTGGGGAGAGGGAGGCAGTCAGGCACTGGTGTTGGGGGCAGCTGCCCGTGCCTGTCCCCTGAGCCCCAGTCCCCGGATACTGATGGGGGGCTCTCCCAGGCCTTCACTCAACATTGGCCTTGCTCAGACGTGTGTCTTTGGCCCCCAGGTTGCATTTTTGAAAAGCGGGTTGTTTCTCCAGCTCCGCACTGCCTGGCCCACCTCTGCAGGCCAGGACTGCCACCCCTTCGGCAGCTGGCACAGGGCATCTTCACTCCTGCCCACCATGCCCTGCCTGTCTCCAAAGCACAGCCAGGGGTCTGGTCACAGCACGCCAGCCACACGTTCCCAGCACAGGGCTGGAGGTTCGTGGAGAACAGAAAGAACTTCTTCCCCATAACCACCAGGTGTCATGGGGCAGACGCCGCCTCCATCCCGTGGGCATGTCCTACTAGGTGCATCGCTGGAGGGTCCAGGAGGGAATCCGTAAAGAGGTATCCGTGAAGAGGTGTCCGTCAGGCCGGAGTGGCCTCTGTGCAGACTGCTGGCTTCAGACATTTCCGAGGCACTTGGGGGGAAGATGAGTGGAGCAAGGCTCTGTCTCCAGATAAAGTGGCCCTGTGCAGATTCCAGTCGGAAGGCAGCGTCCTCCTGGCGGGACTGCGTCTGTGGGAAGCTCTCATCTGGCAGCCAGGGAATGCCGTTAGGGTTTCAGAGTCCATTGGCTGCCCCCTCAGGTCCATTAGGCCCCTTTTTGTCCTCAGTGCAGAGATGTATTTGATGATGCCCGGGAGCTGATCTGCCCGGGAGCTAACCCTCCAGTTTAATTTCCTGCCACTCCTGTCGTGGGTCCATTGCTGCCAGGGGAGGTTAGGCACAGGCAGAGCGGCTCTTGCTTTATTCTGTGTGTGCTGGAGTTGTTTGCATTATGGGTCATTACCATTCCTAAAAAATAACAGCACTTTTGATTGGAAAAAATAATATATGTTAACTGTGGCTATTTTGGGAAATACAAAAATCTATAAAGAAACTAGTCACCATAATTCTACTAACCCATTCTTAGCATTTTAGCATATTTGCTTCCAAATATTTTTAATTGAAAAATATGACTTGGTTGAGATTATATTATCCTATAAATATAGTTTTACTCCACATTTAAAAATTAGGATTTTATTTAAAATTTCCCATATCAAAAAGTTTTAGTCATCATAATTTCAATGGCTGTAAATATTATATTAAATATTTTCAGTGAAATCGTAAGCTTGTATGCATAATGTTTTCTTCACAGCATTTTTTAGCGAAAGTGCTCAGACATTTTTTCAACAAAACTGAAAGAATTTTACAGTGAACACCTGTGTATTCCCATCTAGATGCTGCAGGAACATTTTGCTACACTCGATTTATGACATATCTAATCATCTGCTTATCTCTTTGTTTGTTTATTAACCTATCTTACTTTTGATGCATTTAAAAATAAATTGCAGAAACCAATTCACTTCCTCTTAGGTAGATATTGCTAGCTTGAGTTCACCTTTTGTTTACAATTGTTTTGCTTTTAATTTAATGTATATGCTGAAATCCATAGATCCTAAGTTTACATTTGTCAAGTTTTGGCAAATGTGTGCATCAGATTTTATTAGCCTAACAGTGAACTATTATTTAGAATGATATTTGAGGTCAAATTAGACAGTCCAAAGAGTGGGCTGCTAGACTGTTATGAAATAGTGTCAGAGGGTTATTGCAGAACTTTTTCATATATTGTTACTTGAAGGTTAAAAAAAAATAAAGTACTGAATATTTTTTCATGTTGGATGCCTCTGAAGAAAAATGAGTGGTGAGTTTTCTTCAGAAGAAGACATTTTTAATGTATGATTTATTTATATAATTTTTTTAGCTTCATTTTATGTTTCAAAGTGCTTCTGACTCGTTTGAGTTATTTCATTAAACTAGGAAATAATTTGCCTCTCTTGATGCTGGGCTAGTATGTTTCCTTCAGAGTAGACTAGTGGTGGGCCAGGAAGGGATTTTTTTTGAAAAAACAGACTTCATCTTCAGTTCTGATAGGCAAACAGCATGCATTTCTATAGATTTTCAACCGCATTTGCCCAACGGCCACTTCCTGGTCCCCTGCTAAAACTGTCAGGAAGGTCTTCTAATGCCTGCTTTCTAATTCGATGTTTCTTAACACTTGGCAGTGTTGTTGAGTGTAAGTTTGTGTGCAGAGTTGCGATTCCTGCGATTGGGGGAAGGATGCTCTGCTTTGGGTTCAGTCACTGTTGTGGTCTTGAGATGGTTGTTTTTCCCTTTTTCTTCTTGTTTCCTTTTAATGATAGATTACTATTTTGCTTTATCATCTTAAATGTAGTTTATTATGTGATGTTGCTTCAGCACTTTTGCATTAACTCAAAGTGTCGGCCAGTGATCTCCAGCAACTGGACACGCGGTTGTAAGGCTTTAAAATGAACCAGATATGCCGCACTGCAAAGCCAGTGCCTGTGACCTGCCCCAAATTTGCATGTGCAGGGGCTCTCATTGTTCTTTCCCAGGAGGAAGTGGCGCCTAGTGGGCTGGCTCTCCTGGAGAGTTTTGTCTGCTCATCTGGGGCCCTGCTTTGGCCCTGGGCGGAGGGCTGGCCCTCTGCCTTTCTGTTCCTCTTCTTGGTTGCTGGAAATCCAGGGCCAGCTCTGACCTTCAGGGCTGTGCCTTCCTTCAGCCAAAGTATCTCAGTATAATTTTCTTACTCTTCTCATTTGTGTTGCTGACTTTTGGTCTTTTGATAATAATTTCCCATCTTACTTTCCCAAATAAGGACTTTTACTCTCTACAGCCTCATATCCTTCCAGAAATCACTGGCATACCAACAAATACGAAGTCAAAGCCTTAAGGTACTTTGTGAGCATTATAATCTGCAACAATTCCTACAATAGTTCTTTGTGCTATTTTGTTAGAGAAAGGCAGTGATCCTTTGGATGAGAAAACTAGCAATGTGAGACTCAGAAACCTAGAGAAAACAAAAGGAACCCCATCCTGAATTGGGGAAAGTCCTGGAAGGAGTTTTGTGGGTAGGTGGGGGCAGGCTCAGGTAGGAATTTGGAGTCTTTGGAGCCTTGGGACATCACCCAGCTTCTGTTTCAGTTTTCTTGTCTGTTAATCAGTGGTAATAATATATGCCTCCTTGGGCCTTGGTAAGGATTAGGTGTGTAAAGAAAGAGTTTAGCATTGTGTTTGAGTTATTATACCTTGATATCATAACTGTCCTGCTAGCTGGGGACAGGGGAAGGGTTTGCTTTCCGTTGACTGGGAAGGTGAGGGGATATGTTCATTGGGGTCCTGCAGTACAACTGGGGCTCAGCTGACTTGCATCAGAGTGGGGTGATTCCGTGGAATGGAGGGGATCCAGGAAGGGTCCTTGAAAGGGACCTGTGAGGGGAGGAAAGGGAATGAGACGTCATCCAGCCAGGACCTGGCATTTCGAGTTTGAAGGTGAACCTAGCAATAACTCTTCTTCACCTCTTGTAACGTTTAAATGAGGACTTTAATATGCGTAAAAGAATCTTAATAGCTTCCCCTCAAAAGGAAAAAGAAGACCTAATACACACCTCCATTTTCTTAATCTGATTTTATAACTGTATGCTGTTATTCAGTCCCCAAACCAATTTCCTAAATAATAATAAATAATCTGTAAGAATTCTGAAAATCATCTACCTGCATTTAGACCCTCTTCCCCATACTGACTCATAATTTATGGCATCCTAATTTGTATGTGCCTCCTTTTATTATAACCTAATCATAAGCCCAAAGTCTAACTCTGAAATACTTTAGTACTTGCGGGCTTGTCCATTTTTCTGAAATTACTTGGCGAAACAGGCTAACTTCAAATAGGCAACATTAAGAATTGATGTGAGAGTCCGAATAATTGCCTAACTTCACCTTTTATTTAATCACATTTAGTACTCAGCAAGTGCATCCGTCTTAGATGGATTCAGTTTTAGAATCACAAACTTAACTCTTTTTTCTTTTCAACTGGAATTTAGAGTTGATTGGCTAGCAGTTAACCAGACTAAAAAAAAGTAAGTAAAATTCATCAGCAGCCCATCTCCGCCTCCCCCCTTTCTCTTAAGAGGCTCTCCTCTGCACCTGAGTCATCTAAAGCCCCCACACAGATGGCCCAAACCCAGGGTCCCTGAGCACCTGGGGGCTCGACGTGACCCAGCAGATGAGCCTGGGGGCAAACTGCACCTGCTGCTGGGGCCCTGGGCCTGACTCCTTGGCACTTGTCCAGGGGCCCATATGCTGGAGACCTGGCCCGGCCGACCCTCCAGGGGCTGCCTGATCTGTTGAACCAACCCTGCAAGCACAGGTTGTTTCTGAGGGACCAGGCCAATAAAACTGTCATGTGTCAGCCATGACAGAGAGATCCAAAGAGAGAGAAACAGAAATTGGCACATAACAACCTGGGTAGGAGTTCAATGGTAATATCTTCATTTTCCTGTCCTCCTTAAAAGAAAACACAATTTAATTTCCTGGGTTTTTCTTTTTCATTGCAAAGAAATTGGTGCTTACTATAGATAGCGTGGAGACTGTGAAAAGCCACCAAA
The DNA here is from genome assembly GCA_004026745.1 of Myrmecophaga tridactyla. Lineage (NCBI taxonomy): Eukaryota > Metazoa > Chordata > Mammalia > Pilosa > Myrmecophagidae > Myrmecophaga > Myrmecophaga tridactyla. The sequence continues at coordinate 101,112 of PVIY010004046.1, read as the reverse complement.
AAAGAAAAACAAAATTGCTCATGTACCTGTGACCTGAGTATGATCACCGTGAACATTTTGGTACATATTCCTCCAGTCCACTTCTCTAATATATGCACACAATACATAGATAATATATGTGTATATTATGTATATATGTGTATACATATATGTATGCATAGTATATATTAGCAAAACTGAAATTATAAAATACATGCTGTTCATCATCTGTATTTTCTGTATCTTCAACTATGCTTTAAAAACATCACTTTAATACCGCCACAGTATTAATTTGCTGTTATAAAAAGTACCACTATGAGCATTCTTACACATAAATCTGAGTGTAAGGCTACTTTTCCATAGGCTACTTTTCTAGAGGCGGAATTACTGGGTCATGATTCTGTATTTTTAAGACCAAATTGCCCACCTGAAATACCAGGGTCCTAATCCCCTGGTGCCATGTGGGAAGGACCCCTGGTGTGCTCTTGCCTGTGCTGGCTGTCGTACTCCTTTCAGTCCATATGTCTCATGGTTGAAAACATGAGGTCTTGTTTTAATTCCTACCACTCATGTGTTTATTGGTCATTTGTTTATTTCCTTATTAAGGTAGTTTTCCTGTTGCCTGCAAGATAATACTCTTTGGTCTTTCATGTGATAGAAAAATCCTTTTCCAATTTGCCATCTGCCTTTTATTATTGTAAATGGTTTCTATTGGTATATAAAAAGTTAAAAATCTGGGCATTGCAATGGTGGCTCAGTGGCAGAATTCTCACTTACCATTCCGGAGACCCACATTCTCGATTCCCAATGCCTGCCTATGCAAAAAAAAAAAAGGTAAAAATCTTACCAACCCAATTTGTCAATCTTTTCCCTGGATGTTTCTGGATTTATAAGAACTGAGCCCCAAGAACAAAGGAAGAGTCATCAGTTTCTTGTTCCATGATGCTTTTTTGAAGTCTAAATTTTAAATTCATCTGGGGTTTGTTTATGTGGTATGGAGTGCTACATTTTTTTTTCCATGTTAGACAGTCGTCCTGCCAACATGTGCCAGTCAGCCCATTGTTTCCCCACTGGTATCAAATGCTGCCTCAATCCGTTGTTAGATTTCATGTACTCAAATCGGTTTCTGAACTTTGTTTTGTGATATTGGTATGTCCATTCTTCTCCCAGCACCAAACCATTTTTTAACTCTATGTTGCATTCCACTATTTAGCAGTATTAGCCAAGTGTTCTTGGATGTTTTCACCAAATTATCATTCTAGATCAGGGTCAGCAAACTTTTTCTGTAAAGGGCCTGGTAGTAAGTCAATATTTTAGGCTTTGCAGGTCTCAGTCCCAGTCCCAGCTCTGCTGTTGTAGTGCATACCAGCCATGGACAATACAAAACAAGGGTTTGTCTCAGTCAAACTTTATTTACAAAACGGGCTTGGTTTGTCCCAAGGGCTTCAGTTTGCCAATCCCGGTGCTGGATGATTTCTTGAATCATTTTTCAAATCCTTTCATCTTTTAATCATTCCCCCCACACGCATACACACAGAGGTGCGGGGTGGAATGGTTAACCTTACATTTTACAGACACGGTGATCTGGAAGAAAAGAGGCATCTTTACCACATGGGGTCTTCCCATCGCGCAGCATCAGACATTCTTTTATGGCCATCACCAAAGTTTTATGCTTTTCTTCACATAGGTCCTGCAGTCTCTTGTTAACTCTGCTCCTTGAAATCTTTTACGTTTTAGTTGCTGTTATGAATGGGGGCTGGGTCGGGGTCCCACAGCTCCCCACATATTGGGCAGCCCGCTAGGAGAATCCCAGGACCCAGAGGCAGGTGTACTCACAGCTGTAGGTTATTTAACAGTGGCCAGGGTAGGGGACAGTGTACTGGCGGGCCTGGAGGTCCAGCCTTCTCTCCCTGACCCACAGGGCTCCCACAGAACTGCTGCTCCTGCAGCCTCCTAATGCAGCACAGCTGATTCTGCATAGGTTTTATTGTCTCTGCTAATAGCTTTTGTTTTACTTCTAGATACTTTCCTCCAGCACTCACAGAATGGAGATTGGGACCACTTGGGCTGCCTGCAGACCTGAGGCTCTACCCTCTTGGGCCTTGCTTGCTGATACAGGCCCAGAGTTAAACCCCTGAGATTAGAGCCTTGGGCACAGCTTTTCTCCCTGCTGCTTTCTGTAGCTCTTCTCTGTAGAATTTCAATCAGAACATTCATTCTGGAATGTTCACCAGAAATGTTCCTCTCAGTTCCTTCAAATATAAAAATCTCCTTTATTGAACTGTGGAGAATCTTAGGAACCTACTCTTTTACAGGTTGACAGTAGAGGTGTTTCGAAGACAGGCTTAACTTTACCCTGTGGGGGAGACACATTTCTCCTTATACTTTGACCCTGTTCTTACCAATAAGGCTGGCTAGAAACCTCAGCCCTTTGATTCTTAAAGGGAATAAAGCTGCTTCTGCTGCTGGTCTGTAAGGATGAGCTGCCCCTCCTTCACCTTTGTGATCTGGGGAGCAGACGGACACTCTGCAGCCCTTACTCAGAGGGCCTGTCAATTACCTACTTTTTTTCCTAGGCCTGCAACCTCCTAAAGGCTAAGGGACAGCTGGGATTTTAATTGTTGCTTAACCTCAAACTCCTACATTTAGTGGCAAGGCCTGGCATCCCGAGGGTGAAAAGCTCAAAATGTTGACAGTTATGAGTGAATTAAGTTCCTTTCTAACTACGATGTAAGTGACTTGCATTAAGAGTCTCCTCTCCAAACTGTTTTCACAGTGGAGTTAGGAGCAAAGGAATAAAGCAGGGTCGGGCCACTGAGCCAGCTCCAGATACAGGAGAACTAAGGTCCTGCCGCAGAGCTAGGGTGGTGCTGCAGAAGGGGGGCAGTGGGTATCCAGAAGGGGGGCAGTAGACATGCAGAAGGGGTATCAGTAGCTATCCAGAAAGGGGGGGGGTGCAGTTAGTGTACCCCCAGAAGGGGTGGGCAGTAGGACATTGAAGAGAATCTCTGCCATTTATAACCTGGGCAAGATCTGAATGGTGCCCAACAAAGCTTTACCTTCCAAAGTGCTTTCTTCCCACTTTTCTCAGGATTACCTTAATCCTTTCAAGTTTCAGATCCCTTTTGGTTCCCCGGGAATGCTTTTCTTTTCTGCCTACTTATGTTACTTTAGCAGAAACTGTCCCTCATCCCTGTAACTCTATTTCAGGCACCCCTTGGGCCTTTCATTAACATTCATGATTGCATTTTAGAAACACTTGCAATTTCTTGCTCATGGCAGGCAAAGGTGCCCCTGTGATGCGTGTGTACCTGGGCAGGGACCCAACCCAGTGCTGGGCAAAGCCAGACCTCTCCCCTGCATAAATTGTAAGCACTGTATCTTTGAGATGTAAGTTTAATCATGAATTGAAGTGGGTTGTTCATGGAGAATTTAGCAACCTTGATTAGGGTTTCCCCATGAACATGAGCCAACCTTTTCCCTCTTTCTTTACCACTCTTTATCTTGAGCACTAGACTCCAGGACTTCAGGAAGCATTAATTAGTTTTCACGTTAGCCTAAAATAAGACCAGTTCCAGAAACATCATGTATCTGTTTCTGAAATCGCCTCCCTTGCTCTTCTTGCCCAAACCATTCAAGCCACCCTTCTTTTTCTTAAAACCTGCATATTTGAGGAACCCCCTAAGTGTAATAATTAGTACTTAAAATGTCTTATGATTCAAGGACCTCACCAAACATATCCAGCTGCATTTAGATGTTGATTCTGAGTTGTTTCCTGATTCCAGCCGAAAGAAGAGCGTGGTTCCATTGTTCCCCTTGCAGCGGTGGGTTTCTGCCTGGTGCCTGATTCTCAGGGGCAGTCCTCAGTAACACAATGTCATGTGGATCTGTTTCAGAGTTCCCTGAAAAGAAGAGGCAGCCGGGAAACATACAAAGAAAAGAAAACATTTAATCAGGTAAGTTGGGGGGTTTCATTCTACTCTTATATATCCTAATGGGGAAGCCACCTCATTTTGAATTTTCCCCAAAAGTATTAGCTTTGCCTTTAAAATATCCAAAAAAACATAACCTGTCAAAACATTTGGACTCAGTCAGAAGTTCCATGGCGTGAAACTTTTATTTCCAGAACAACAGCTCACCCCTTTTGTGTCTCTCTCTCTGGCAATGACAAGCTGACAGTTTTCTTCGGGAAAGAGAAAAGTGAACTCGCTTCACCTGAAATAGAATTAGATATCATTCAAGGGTCTGGCAGTGCTCAGAACCAGCTCCAGAAATATTACCAAATCTGTATCTGAAACTTCTTCCCTTTCTCTTCTTCTCACCCTAAATTATCCAACCACCCTTCTTTTTCACAAAACATGAATACTCGAGGAACACCCCAAGTGCAATACTTGTTTTGGTATAAAGTGTCGGAGCTTTCAGAATCATCCAAACTGTAAAAGAATATAGCTACTGTAGTGCGGGGTCATTCTTAGAACATTGTTTTGTGTTGGGTTTTTAAAAGTGCCAGGTGAATCATATCTTACGTGATCCCTTCTGTAAGTTCAGTATTCTAATGTAAAGATGGTAAAATCTCAGCCCTTTCTGTTTTCATGTGGAATGTATTCTTCTGAACTTACTTAGTGTCTCTGAAAAGTTGTTTTACTGGATTTCTTTCTTCTTTTTAAAAATTGCAGCTAGTATTAGGTGTTGGAGAGAGCAAAGGCATTCTTGGGAGATCAACGCTGAACTCTCAGAACAAACAGTAATTAGTGATAACATAAAGTCCCTGTAACTAAGCGAGCCCCCAGCCCCTCTACACTTCCCTGCCCCCTGCAAGCTCTGCGCTTCGTGGTTTCCCCATTCTCCAAACTCACGGATTCCCAGAGTGCCTTGAAAGAAGGGCTAGTCTTGCGTGAACAGCCAGGATGTCAGAGCATTGTCTTTCTTACACCCTCTCTGCTCCCTGAACCTCAATTTGGAATCCACTAAGAGAAGTTAAAATCTAGCTGTTGTCCCGTGGCCAGGCGCCCAGACCCTCCACACTTAGAGTGTGCTTTCCTCTTATGGGTCTTTGACCGGTGAAGATCTTTCCCTTTCAATAAGGTCCCGTTATGAAATGAACAGCCTGGAGCCTCACCTGCCTTTGGGTGAAACAGGCTGAGAATAAGGGCTACTGCCCCTGAGGACTGAGAGAGCCGGCACCGTGGATGGGGAATGTTTTCAGTTGCCCCACACATGCAGCGTGACTGAGAAAGGAGTTTCTGTTCAGCAGAATGGTGGAGTGGAGCGTCTTGGGAACTGCAGGTCTGCAGCCAAAACCCAAAGGAAACTGGCACCCCGGCGCAAGGTAGGAACGCGAGCAGCCAGCCTGCTTGGGTGCTGGTTCGACGTCCCACTTGCAAGCCAAAGAATATATGCCATTACCGATATATTTTTGTTGCTTGACAAGGCCTACTCCCGGCGGTGGCGGTGGCGGTGCTGTGTGTTTGCTCCCTCCATACCATGCTTGCATTCTTCCGCCTGCAAAGGAATCATTTCATGTGGGAAGTCTGACTCCTGCTTTCATACCCCATCCCTGGAACCATCTGGTGGTTTCTTGACACCAGAGCTTGACATCCTTAAACTTGGGACACACTGTGATAATAGAGACACCTCCCGGCCCTGATTCCTGGCAGGGGTCAGACCCTTTGTGGATTTAAGAAATGATGGGCCTCCAGCAGCTGCTGCCCCAGCTGAGGCTATGATTCTCTCATCTCATTAGAAGAGCTGGCCGGACATGGGGTTCTTGGGCCTCCGCTCCCCCACAGTGACTCCAGCAGGCAGAATGTGCCCCACCCCCACCCCCAGCCGACTTTGCCACAGGGGCCACGTCTGATCCCTTTGCTAAATATACAGGCCCTTGGCTGCAGAGATTGTCTTTTAGACGCTGCTTTAGTCTTGGTGGCAGGGCTTGTTGTACATGGGTGATGAGTAGACATGATAGCATGCTTTAATCATGTTAGAATTCCTGGTGTTTGTGGAGTTTCTTTAAGGACTAAGGAGAGTTTGGGGACCTATTATCAATCCTCAGGTAATGGAAAGATCGGACACTCGTTAGGACATGTGATGGAATCTTGCTCCCTTCACCTGTCCCTTTTGACAGCTCTTATACAAAGAAGTGGTTAGGTTTGGGTACACTTAGGAGATTTACTCCAGTTCACAGAGCTGGCACGTGAAGGGGGAAGTGGTGGGATTTTCAGGGTTTCCAAAATCAAGGTTATTTGGGGGCTCTTTGGGATCATCTGCCTATGGGGGGTCGGTGGGAGGTGGTAGAGGAATACCTCACCCCCAGAGTGTGCCAGAACCTTTAGGATAAGCCTGGGTTCCCTGTGCCTCTCAGCAATCTGGCCCTTCCCCAGTTTCTCAGTTTAGCTTGTGGGGGAAGACTAGGGAGAGACTGCCTGGGACTCCAAGATTAGTCTCAAGACAGCAGTAGAACTCTTGGCTTGGGAGATGCATAGGCCCCTCGGTCCCTTGTCCATCATCCCCCACCAGACCAGCATCCTCTCCAGGTGAAGTTTCCATGTGGGACAGGATTGGGGATCCGCCCCAGCAGACACCCCACCCCACCCCACCACTGGTCCCCTCGTCTTCTCTAAACTTGAGACCCGGCTCAAGGTGAGCAGAGAGCAGAGCCCCTGTGACTGGATCACACGCGTGTCAGTGATGTCAGCTGCCTTTCGCAGACATGAAAGTGAATTTTTCTGCTTCCCAGGTGGAGAAAGGATCATTCAGATGATTTAGGCAGTGGGCAGACATGGGCTACTGAGTTTATGATAGGGCTAAGGGCCTTTCGGACCTCCTGTCCTGGGCTTTTAACTCCCAAACTAAATTCGCTTATAAAGTACTTAACATTTGTCTCCACTGATTGGTATTTTAGCTTCATTTAAGCTTCATTACTTCATGTGAACAACAGAGAACTGTTCATTTGGATTTCTTAAATCTGCATTTAATGGAAAAATTTTACATGAACTCTGCGGTTCTACTTTTGAAAAGTTCTACAAAGTTGGGTATTTAAAAGTAACATGCCAACTTCTGGCGCATAATAGGTACTCTTCATATTTTCTGAATGAATGAATGAACAAATGAAAAGATCAACAAGCATGCTTTCCTTTAGAATTAGGATTAAATGTAATGTGTGTCTTTTAAGGTTCACATATTCTGTGTAGGGTCTTCTTAAAAATGACCTACCTCAGCAGGTAATGACACCTCTTGCTCTAAACAGTTGTGCAGGGGGCCAGACAGTCTTACATCTCTATGGTCACAGAAACCCTTTTCACGTCTTCCTACCCTAAAACAAACAGAATCTCTGCGATAAGTTCTTAGAACGCCAACTTCCGTGTTCTCCTGCCAGTGACATTTTAATTAATTAAATTATTCTATTGGGAAGAACGACATATATAGAAAAAAGCAAAAAATTTCAAAGCAACCACAGCATTTAGTTATAGAACAGATTCAGAGTTTGGTATGGGTTATAGTTCCACAGTTTTAGGTTTTTCCTTCTAGCTGCTCTAAGACACTGGAGACTAAAAGAAGTATCAATATAATGATTCATGAGTCATACTGATTTGCTAAATCCTATCTTCTCTGTTATAATTCCTTCTTCTTTGGTCTTTTGTAAAAAAATTTTTTATTGATATATATTTTATATTCACATACCATGTAATCATCCAAAGTGTACACTCAGTGGTTGACAGTATCATCATATAGCTGTGCATTTATCATCACAATCAACTTTTTTTTTCATTTTTGTGAAAAATAACATACAAAAAACCAATAAATTTCAAAGCACATAGCAACAATTAGTTGCACAGCAGATTTCAGAGTTTAGTATGGGTTACAATTCCACAATTTTAGGTTTTTACTTCCAGCTTCTCTAAGATACTGGGGACTAAAAGAAATATCAATATAATGATTCAGCAGTCATACTCATTTGTTAATCCCGACCTTCTCTGTATAACTCCACCATCACCCTTGCTCTTTCTTCCAGTCTTTAGGGGTATTTGGGCTATGACCATTCTAAATTTTTCATGTTGGAAAGGACTGACAATAATATGGGATGGGGGATGGAACTAGTTGATGTTCTGGAGAGGCTGGCCCCACTGCATTTCAGGACTTACCTGGTCAAGAGACCCATCTGGAGGTTGTAGGTTTCTGGAAAGTTGTCCTACTCCATGGAACCTTTGTGGAATCTTATTTAATGCCATAGATGTTCTTTAGGATTCTGTCAATGACATTTATATGACAAGGCAATTTCTGGCTCCTTTTCCTAGCATTAGCCCAAGTTGATTACAGGGTGCTGGAGGGTGGTGATGGGTCCTTTACTAGCCGCATCAGTAACGCAGTGGCTGTGCATTATTCCATTTACCCTTCACAGAACGTTGTGGTGGAGTGAGGATCCTGCTTTCTTTGTAGGAGACGGGCTCCCAGAAGCTCTGTGATTAGCCCAAGCTCATATGGTCTGCCTGGGGCAGAACTTGGACTCAAAGCAGGGTAGTGGTGGGTGAGAGGAAGTGTGGGACCATGGCATTGCCAGGGGCACACATTTGGTGCCTTGGGACACTTTCCATGTAGTACTGACTTCTAGTTGGGCTTAGAGCTCTTCCTTGTCTTCTTTGTCACTTCTTTCTTTTTTCTTCCACGGATTTTGGTGAGGGAATGAGAGGCCAAGAGGGTGGAAGGAGGAAAATTGGGAGACACAATGGGAAGCATTTCTGTATCTTTCTGCCAAATGGTGAGTGTGAGGCAAGAATATGGTAGAGAAAGAGGCATCTAAATAAAAGCCACATCAGTTATTAGACGCTTTGCGCACAAATGATAATCTGAAAGTGAGCATTCCCTCCCAGGAGAGTTGGTTGATTCTAAAGAACGGTTACCAGCCTGGAGAGGTAGGTTGGATAACTCTCTCCTCTCTGGAGTTGGTGGGCGTGAATCCCATAGAATGTGTTGCTAACAAGTTTCTCTGTGTGGTGGGGAAAGCCTCTCTCTGTTCACATCTTGGTAACCATGATAGCCTTTTGAAACTCTCAAGGGCCCAGCAAGTACAGGTGCCTTACAAATCCAGTCGTTATTCCCATTCACTGGATGTGTACAGTAAAAGGTTTATAAGACCAGAAGAGACAGTTCATGTAGCTTCAAGCATGGAGACCTCTTTCCAATCTGTCCAAGAAGAGCAGCGTGGGATTCTGGTAGCACAGAATCTGTGCCTCGATGGCCCTTCGAATCCTCTGGAATTGCAGTGGAAACCCCTTCACTGATGAACACGTACTGAAGTCCTGCCATTGAGTGTCTGAGTTTCATTTCCTGCTGCATTACAGCAGCTCATGCGGGAAGGGGTATAACTAGGCTCAGAGGTTGCACTTACATGCCAAAGGCTGTGTGTAACCAGGCATTCAGGTCTCTACTCCCTGACAAAGCTAGGTGGTTACTCAGCACCTTGACATGTGCACGTCATTCAATTTTGTGTCCTCATATCATTCTGGTGTTAAGGAGAGGACGGAAGTGCCAGGGTAGGGAAAGAGAGGAATTTTCCTCTCTTCGTGCTGCAGCAAATCAGTGGAAAGCTGGGCACTGATGAGGGTCACCTGCCCTGGGCCTCCTAGTCACACCTGTCTTGCCTGGTGGTGGGAATATGCAGGAAGTAAGCAGCAGCAGGGAAGAGACAGCTGCTGCATCCTATTTGGTGTCTCCTGTATTGGAGCTGATAATGATCCCAATTGTTCCGAGTGACGAGGACTCGAAGTACTACAGCTGGGGTTTGGGGCCTCATTTGATTTTCTCCTCCTTCATTCATAACTTGTGTAATGGTTTTTATGTGCACGTTTCTCCCACACTACCTTTTTGGTTTCTCTTGTTTCTATGACAAAGCAAGAAACCATGGGCATCTGTTACGTTCCCTCCGTAAAGCTCCCCTGGGCTCCCCTGGGCTTTGTCTCGGTCCCATAACTACGTGTAATGCAACAGCATCGACGGAAATATTGGTGTTTCGTGTTTGTATGTGTGCGTTGGGGGCGAGGTGCAAGGGAAATCATCAGAAAACACCGCCATTTGGTATTTTTGCGTAATCCTTCTCTTGGGCTGTTCTCTCCTGGCAGGATGACAGCGCCGACTTGAAGTGCCAGCTCCAGTTTGCCAAAGAGGAAGCCTCCCTGATGCGCAAGAAGATGGCCAAGCTAGGACGGGAGAAGGAGGAGCTGGAACAGGAGCTCCAGAAGTACAAGGCCCTCTACGGAGACGTGGACAGCCCCCTCCCCACGGGGGAAGCGGGCGGGCCCCCCAGCACCAGGGAGGCTGAGCTGAAACTGCGGCTTAAGCTGGTCGAGGAGGAAGCCAGCATCCTGGGCCGGAAGATCGTGGAGCTGGAGGTGGAGAACCGGGGCCTCAAGGCAGAGATGGAGGACATGAGGGGCCAGTACGAGAGGGGGGGCGTGGGCCGCGACCACATCCCCAGCATTCCTACCTCACCCTTTGGAGACTCCGCGGAGTCGGCCTCGGAGCTCCGGCGGCACCTCCAGTTTGTAGAAGAGGAGGCAGAGCTGCTCAGGCGGTCCATCTCCGAGATGGAGGACCACAACCGACAGTTGACCCACGAACTGAGCAAGTTCAAGTTCGAGCCTCGGCAGGAGCCGGGGTGGCTGGATGACGGCGCGTGCCGGGCCGGAGGGGGCGGCGGTCCCCTGCATGAGGAGCTCAAGTCCGCCCGGCTGCAGATCGACGAGCTGAGCGGGAAGGTGATGAAGCTGCAGTACGAGAACCGGGTGCTTCTGTCCAACGCACAGCGCCAGGACCTGTCCGCCCACCTGGGGCCACGTGCCCCAAGCCCCCGGGACAGCGATGCCGAGAGTGACACGGGCAAGAAGGAGAGCGACGGGGAGGAGGGCCGACCGCCCCAGCCCCGGAGGGAGGGCCCCATCGGCGGCGAGAGCGACTCGGAGGACACCTTTGAGAAGACATCAGGCTTCGGGAGCGGAAAGCCATCGGAGGCCAGCGAGCTGTGCTCGAGTGGGCTCACGAGGGCCCGGGAGGACTCGGAGTGTCTGGGGGGCATCAGACTCGAGGCAGAGAGGCTGGAGAGGACCGTGGAGCGCCTCATCGACGATACGGACAGCTTGATCTTCGAGGCACAGCTGTGTGTCGCCGGCGAGGCAACACCTGAGCCAGGGGTCCTGGGTGAAGGGCACAGGGGCGAGGGAGGCAGGAAGGAACCTAAACTGCTGGGCTCTATGGGCTCCAAGATGAAGGCCTTCAGGGAAGAGCTACAGGCCTTCCTGGAGGTGTTGAACCAGGCCAGGGCTGGTCTGAAGCAGCATCTGGAGGACTTGTCCCCCCTGCCCCACCTTACTGAGTCCTCCAGCTTCCTCTCCACCGTGACCTCCCTGTCCCGGGACTCCCCCATCGGGAACCTGGGGAAGGAACTGGCCACAGACTTGCAGGTAAGGGGGCTCTGCGCTCTGCCTCCCCGTTCTGTTGTGCTCTTCCTCCTCGCTGGCTTGGCTGCTCTCGAGCTCGTCCTGCTCACGGCTGCTTGGTTATGATTTCAGACTTGCATTGTACTAAAGCCTAAAGCGTCAACCAAATCCTTTCTATTGGTTGGTTTTCTTTTTTTTTTTTTTAAGTTCTCTTTTATTTTCTTGTTTCTTTTCCCCGTTTTTTCCTCTCTTGTTTTTAACTGTGCCACTGCGCTTGATTCAGAGGCCTTTCCCGGCGGCACGAGGCTAATAACCCCAGTGGAAGCCGTAGGGGTCGACGCAGTCCATGTTGGCTCCTTTTTTTGGTGTCTCGCACAGCCAGCTCTCCTGATGAAGAAGCAATGAGGAATGTAAAACAAAGTACAAACTCATTTCATGGTCAGGATAACTAGCAGACTTGCTAACGAGCGTTCGAATCCCTCCTTGAGTTTATTACCAAAAGGGACACGCACAGTTCAGCCCTGAGCGACCCTAAACCGCGCAGTCCCACCCATTCCCACTGGAAGATAAGCCCACGTGGGGGAGAGGATCAGAATGCCCAGAGAAGGCTGTTTTTGGTGGAAACTCTCGCCGCCGGCTTGCTCCCGCTCCCCTCTGGGACCGAGCTGAGGAAGGGCGGAGTAGCCTTTCGAGGACTCTCTCCCGTGCATCCCCCTTGGGTGCATGTCAGCTGCCACCCCGGATTTTGGCTTTTGCTGCCCGACCCACACGTAAGGAAGAGCCTCGTGTTCCATCTCCTTCACGGGTGGTATGCTTGCAGTTCAGTTTGAGTCATGCTCCCCATCGCATGTGCCCCATAACCAGTGTTTTGCATTCTTTTCTCTTTCTCTTTTTTGCTTTTCAGATGTTTCAGGCCGTCATTTTGCTCATCCTCATTTCGGTTCTGTTCTCTTCACTCTCTTACGCCACTGTGTTTAAGTTGGTTTTCCTGTTCACGCTTTTCTTTGTCTGGTAGTTCTTCCAGTCGTCTGCCTCTACCCGTTTTTTTTTTTTTTCTCGATCGCCTCCCTTCCCCATACCCTGCCCCCTTGCCCTTTGTTTGTTTAAAGTTAAAAAAAAAAAAAATCCCTCCCATGCATCTAACAGTCCAAACTGAGAGATCAGATGGAGTGGCAACTCAGTCAGGACGGCGGGGAGGAGCGAGAGAGCACGCGCCTGCGAGTTGGAGCCTCGGGGGAGCACCGCAGAGCCACAGGGGAGCACCGCAGAGCTGAGGGGGACACCAGGAGCTGCCACCCCGGGGACAGGAGCTGTTTCAACCTAGAGGTTAGCCTGTGGCTGCTTCTCCACCCCCTCCCTTCCTCGCAGGCCTGCTCATGCCGCGTACCCCGCTGCGTGAGGTCTCACGGGGGCTGCCCTCGTAGCCGCAGGGAACGTGGCAGGAGGACATGGAACTAGGTGGAGGTCAGCTGGACTCAGACCCCACTGCATGCAGCTGGAACTGGGGTTCCATCCACTGCATTTGAGACAGGGTTGAGAGCAGGCCGAGGGCCGGCCCTCATCGCCAAACAGAAGTCACAGGTTTCACCACGACCCGCTCCTCCAGGGCCCACATCTGCCTGGAAAGGGCACCAGGTAGATGAGACACATTTGTGGGCATGCACTGGCTTCATAGCAAGTCTTAAAGGAAGTGGCGGTAACACTGGGCGCCATTTTTCCTGGTATGAGAATTTTCCTCTTCCATGGCTTTTGGTTCCCCACGTCTTCTCTGCTGGGTTCACCCTTTGAGGACAACACTCCAGCCAGGCATCAGCACGGGGTGGTACAGTCTGCACTAGTAGGCCCTCCAGCATTCTCTGTTACCATGGTAACACCATGTAAATAAAGCTCCTGGCCTCACATGCTTCCATTGGTACAGAACAGTTGCCAGTGAAAGCTCTTAGGTGTAGATAGTTCCGCCTACCTACAGAGGCTCCCTGGGAGAGAGTTCTCTGGGCTCTGATAGGAGCGGTCAAGGCAGATTATTGGCAGTTGTAGAGCAACATATTCTAAATTAGAAAGGACTATAACTTCTCCAAGGTATTGATAAAGATTCATAATTTATCGGTCTCGGTGGAGATGTTACAACTGTAGCAGTGGGCATTTTGGTGTCCACCAAAGGGCAGGGCGAAGGAAGAGGTGGGGAATCCACACCTGAAAACCTAACAGAAGCTCTCAGCAGAGAGTCAGGCAGCCCGCTGAGACCCGACGTGCCCAGCCTGCGGGTGGGACAGGACATATGCTTTGTGGTTCAGCTCGCCACTGATGGCTTATCGGGGATCAGTCGGACAGGGCTGCTGCCTGGCCCAGACAGGAGTGTAAACAACCCAATTCAGAGCTTCTCCCCTTTGTCCTATAAGATGGCATGTCACATTCAGCCATTGCGATTCGGCATGAAATAACATTAAAACTGCCTCCAAAAACGCTTAAGTGGAAAAGAAAAAAGTTTTCAGAAACAATTCTGTGCAGACCCACCTTGGCAGAGGCCTGGCTCCCTGGGAGGGCGAACATCCAGGGGGGTGTCCCCCAGGGAGGTTGGTGTAAAATGCAGAGACCTGAAAAGGAGGTGATAACAAGGGCCGGATAATAAGCAGAGTTTCAGGGAGCAGGAAGCACCCAGGACCCTCCCACTTAGATTAGAATCTGGAAAAGTAAGCCCCCTTGAAAGCTCCTGGTCTCCATAGTAAGCTTTTACTTATTTATTTTTTTAACGTTTCTGAACATTGTCTTTGGACAGGCAATTTAATGCACATTTGAGCCTACCAACTTTGGGGTCTTTTCATTCCAGAATTGCCAAGTAAGATGTTTCTAGGTTCTATACTAGAAGTAACTCTTGCAGAATCACTAAATATTTGAGGAACTCCCGTTTCCCCAGTAGACTGAGTGGTTAGTGTGTCTCATAACTGTGGAGCTGTCGGAGTGAGTGTCTTTGACTTGCCCCTTCTCTACACGGCTCTTATTAGGAAAATGCCGGTTGCTTGGGCAGAAGCAAATTCAGTTAACACACATTTCAGGTTGCTCAAATGATGCGTTTCCAGGAAGGAACCCTTGGAAGGCTGCCCTTTGGGGCCTTCCGGCAACATTGCACCCTAAAGCTCTTTCTAGGACATTGGTGTGAGTTGGAGCTCACCTGGGATGGGTGTCTGGGCACCAAGGTACCAGCCCTGCTGTGCCCATTTCCAGCTCGGTTTCTTAGGAAAGCCTAAGGCTGTGAGCCTCTATTTTCTCATTTGTAAAATGGGGGTAAAAATACCACCCTACCTGTCTCCAGTAGCTGTGTATGAATGATTCTCAGCACAAATGAGCAGTTGAATGTGAAAATGCCTTAAAAAGTGTTGTGTGGTATAATAAACACTAAAGAGGAGACAAAATACCCTGCCTTTGAAAACTGCCAGGAGAGAGGATACACAGGCTCCTCTGCTCACAGCAGCAGTCTGCTCTGTTCCCTGCAGCCAGCCCTTTCTCATTTCGCAGGTCCATGTCTTGGCCTTGGGTGGGAACCCCAGTTCCAAGTAAGCTCCGTGGCTTATTCCCTTTGATATAATGTTGTTAGAGACCTGCAGCTCCCATCCTGTATGCGTCACTGTGCAAAGCCTAAATGATGTCAGCTCTGGGGAGTGTCAGAGAGCTCTCCTCCTCCTAGACTCTCCTTAACTTCTTATCATTTACGGCTGGGGCAGTGAAAAGTATTTCCCGTGGCTTGCCCAATACATGATTATATCTCAAAGCTTCAGAAACCATCGATGATTTGGGGGAGCGAAAAAGACTAAACTGAATATCATGAGAAGATAAACTTCTGTCAGTGGTAAATTTGCAGTTAGTTGGTGCCGTGTGGCAACAAAGGATCTCCGAGCGGTATAGCAAAGAAGGAAACATCAGATCTTCAGACGAATGGGGCCCAGAGAGATGAAATAACGTGTCAGTGATCCCCACTGCTTGTTGGTGGCAGAAGAGGGTCTAGACCAGCCAAGAACCACCCCCCCCCCCATTATTGGCAAGAATCCCTTCTTGCCTGCCCCCTCCAGCATCACTACCTTTACCCTCGGGATGTTTCCCTAAAACATGTCACTGAATATGGCATCCTCTGTACAACTGGTTGCCGTGCCGTGGGATATTTATGCTATTAAACTTCTCTCCAGTTTCCTTCAATTTTTGTATGTTTTCACAAGGAAGTAAATACTCACAGGGAAAGGCTAGGCCCGAGGAGCATCGTTTCCTAGAAAGGGAAAGAGTCTTAATTAGGAATTCTGTATCCTCAGTTCTGACTTTTTTAGGTTCCTAAGGCATTTCACACTGAAGAGAAAACCCAGTCGTGTATAGAAACACACTTTATATTCCAAAATATCTTCTAAAAGGTAAGCCATATCCCAGGGCCACTTTGATACCTCCATAGTTTTTCTTTTCTACTATAGGAGGTGGGTGTCAGCCCCCAGCTGGGTCTCGGTGGCTGGGGAAGCCGTTGCTCAGTCCCTGGTGTGGATGTCATGGTTTGGGCTTTGAGTGTTACGTGGCTTTAAGGCATTATACATTGGATAGTTCTAGGGAGAAGAACCCTCAAAAGCTTTTTAGTAAAATATTGCAAGCAATTGCTTTCCCACGGAGCTGTGAGGGTAGCAGTACACAGAGCTTCCACCAATTAGCAGGGCAGCAAAATCAGAGAAGCGGCTCTGTGCTAGGGACTCACTCAGCAGGGCACGCCCACAGAATGTCATGACAACGGGGCAAAGCACACAGTGGCACTTTTATCTAGAATGAGGCCAAGGAAGCTGTGTGTACTACTGGCAGTTTCCTTTACTCCCTCTTACATTGCCTTTAAACAACCACTAATTTTGTGCCCAAGCCAATTACTGCTATAATTTGTGAATTCCCTTCAGTCCTTGGCCCCTAGTTCTCCGATGGGCTGACACCGAGCATACCTAGTGTCAGCGTCAGAAAATAAATATCTTTCTGAATTTAAGCTGAAGTTTTTTGTTTTTTAAAATTTTTTTTATTGTGTAGTATATATACAAAGCAAAGAAATAAAAAGCAATAGTTTTCAAAGCACTCTTCAACAAGTAGATACAGGACAGATCCAAGAGTTTGTCATGAGCTACCATACCATCCTCTCAGGTTTTTTCTTCTGGCTGCTCCAGAATACAGAAGGCTAAAAGGCTTAAATATTTTTTTTTATCATCACAATCGACTTTTTTTCCTTCTTTTTTTTTGTGAAAAATAGCATATATACAAAAAAGCAATAAATTTTAAAGCACAGCACCACAATTAGTTGTAGAGCATATTTCAGAGTTTGACATGGGTTACAATTCCACAATTTTATGTTTTTACTTCTAGCTGCTCTAAGATACTGGAGACTAGAAGAGAGATCAGTTTAATAAGTCAGCATTTATATTCATTTGTTAAATCCTATCTTCACTATATAACTCCACCATCACCTTTGATCTTTCCATCCCTCCCTTTAGGGGTGTTTGGGCTATGGCCATTCTAGATTTTTCATGTTGGAAGGGACTGTTACTAATATGGGGTAGGGAGATGGAACTATCTGATATTCTAGAGAGGCTGGGCCCTCTAGGTTTCGGGACTTCTCTGGTCCAGGGACCCATCTGAAGGTTATAGGTTTCTGGAAAGTTACTCTAATGCCTGGAACCCTGGACCCAATCTTATATGTTGCCCTAGGTGTTCTTTAGGATTGGCTGGAATGGTCTTGATTTGGGATTGTAAGATTATGATAGTAGCAAGGTCTAACTGAAGCTTGCATAAGAGTAACCTCCAGAGTAGCCTCCCGACTCTATTTGAACTCTCTCTGCCACTGATACTTTATTAGTTACTTCTTTTCCCCCTTTTGGTCAGGATGGAATTGTTGATCCCACGGAGCCAGGTCTGGATTCATCCCTGGGAGTCCTCTCCCACATCACCAGAGAGACTTTCACCCCTGGATGTCATGTCCCACATAGTGGGGAGGGCAATGATTTCACTTGCAGAGTTGGCTTAGAGAGGTGAGGCCACATCTGAGCAACAAAAGAGGTCCTCCCAGAAGTAACTCTTAGGCATACCTATAGGTAGCCTAAGCTTCTCCACTACCTTCGTAAGCTTCACATGAGTAAGTCTAAGGATCGAGGCATGGGTGTCCTTAAAATTTGACACAGTATTAGGGATCCCTGATGGTAAAGTTTAACAGTTCCATATTCTTTCTCCCATCCCTCAAGGGACTTTGCAAATACTATTTTATTATCTGGTTAATATACTCTAGGATGTATCCAGCCATTACAGTAATCTGTACGGGATTAAAGGACCTCCTTTTTCTGGGCTCCCTGTGTTTCAGTTGTTCAAATGAGCTACACAGATAGGTTGGGTTAGATTATACGCTACAGAAAATTTCAGTTCCAGACCAAATGAACTTTTCTTCTTTGAGTCTCAAAGAGTATGTGTGGTTCTGAAATACAGATACTGTCTTCCTTAGCCCTGTGTTCTGAATTACTTTAACCCCAACCTGACTGGCTTCAATCTTAGCTGTAAATATCAGCTTATATATATATAAAACAGTGTCTTGAAATCCAGAAATAATCACTGCTCCAGACTTAATGTGTTTACTATAAAAGCTTACAATCTAGGTCCCTGTTTTTTTAATTTAAGCTGATTTTAAGAAAGGATTAATTTCTTACGTTCCACTTGGGAAGTGCCTTCTAAATTTTTTTTTTTTTGCCTCAAGGGTTTTCAGATTTCTTATTTTGGGAAAGGAGAAAGAAAAGTTCTTTTGTCAGATTTGGATATTTTGGCTGGGTTAAAACTATTCCTAGTAGTAACAGCAGCAGCACAAGGAGTAAGATCAACGATAAGAAGGAGGAGAAGAAAAGCTACATTCTTAGGCCTGAACATTTTCAGCAGATGACACAATCTGTGTCAGTGTAGGAGGCCTGCTCCTGAGATCCCTCAGCTCAGGAAGGAGTGGTGTACCTAGTCACGGCCTGAGAAAGTAGAGGTCAGAACCCACCAGTACCCACGAACCCAGAAATGCAGCCGCACAAAGGTTAACTGCTCCAAAGCAGACAGACAGACAGACTTCCAAAGGACAGCTCTTCCCGTGGCCTGTCTGTCTTGATAGCAGAGTGCAGGGTCGCAGGCTGTGTACTGGATACTGCCCTGATTTTGCTCCTGGGATTCCCATCAAATCTGCTGAGAGATTGGCACGTGTTAAGAGAGAGCAGTGGATGGGAATATGTAGTTTTGGAATGTGTGGGGCACCTTAAAAATAGTTGTGAATGAGGAGTAGCCAAGCATGTACTCTGGTCAGATTTCAGATATAAATGAAACCAAGCCCAGGCCCAGAGGATTGAGATTCTGGGTCAGAAATCTCAAAGACCTCTTCTCCCTAGCTCCTCCTTTTTTTCTTTCAATCAAAGAAGCACACAAAGCACTTGTAATTCCTTATGCCTCAGCTGTGAAATACCAGCCACAATAAAATTACATTGGGTTTGAAGCCAAGTATCTGCACCTATCCATTAACCTCATATACATATGCTTTTGAAAGAAATGGTAGCAAAGTTGGCTGGGATAAAATGGAACGCATCAGAAAGTAAAGCCATAGTAATGCAGGGACAGATAGAGTCCTGGTACCTAAGCAGCACCATTAGGCATTTTAGTGACAATGATGTAATACGTTTCTTTTTGCGTTTATTGAGATAGTGAAGTTATCTTCTGAAGCGTGGAAAGAAATGTATAAGCCAGTTTCTCTGGAGAGGGTCAGGAAATCAGCGATAAGAATCAGTAGAGAATGCATCCCCTATGGGCTGAGAGCATGGGTGACAGGTGTCAAATCAAATGGGCTGTGATGTCACCATTAATAAGTCTTAGAGCCTCGGAAACAAGTTAGGATGGTATTTGTTTAAATAAACTGCCTTAATCGATCAAAATGGATTAGATGGATAATCAGAATCTTACATAGGTGATCATGGGATGGTATTTAGAATGAAACCTTTGGGGATTTTGTGATGGAGGGAAGCATTTATTCTCTAGAGGAAATCTATGTGTCCTGTAAAAACTTTGTTCCAGTGTATGTGATTGTATGCAGTCATGTGGCAGTAGAATAATTCTAGACTGAAAATTTTGCCATAGTGTTCTTGTATTTTGAATGACGAGAGTTTTATTTGTATAACACTGGAGTGATTAGGCATCTTGATAGGAATTTCAATATTCTATTAGCAAAGATGTACAGTAAAGGGAGATGAGACTTCTAATGGATCAGTTGGATCTAAAAGATCCCATTGTTGACTGTTTACCCACATGGTACTAGAGTCTCTAACTAGATCAGATGACCCAGACAGAAACCCCATAGGATTCCTGAGCTGGGACCCTGCAAAGGTGGGGTTCAAACAGAAGAATATGATTTTAATCAAGTGATGATGAAGTCATCCTCATCATATATTTGTGTATATATGTAAGTATGTATTTGTTTAAAATAAAAATGGTTTTTATACCTTATTTATTAAAGTTAAAACCATACTATGGCGTTATACAGAGAAGGTCGGGTTTATAAAATGAGTATGAATGCTGAATCATTACATTGATATCTCTTTTAGTCTCCAGTATCTTAGAGCAGCTAGAAGTAAAAACCTAAAATTGTGGATTTATAACCCATACCAAACTTGGAAATCTGTTCTACAACTAATTGTTGCAATGTGCTTTGAAATTTATTGCTTTTTTGTATATATGCTTTCACACAAAAAAGAAAAAGATGTTGTGATGATAAAAAAAAATAAAGATGAGCAGGAGGAAAAATCATACTGGTTAGTATAACATGTAGAAACTAAGTAATAGATCTTTGCTTTTCTTAAAAGATAAGCCTGATTAGGCTGCCCCTTTAACATTCTAAGAATAGAAAGCTTTTGGCTAGTACCTGATGTGTTAATATATGGAGGACATATAAATTTATGGAGTAATGTGTAATTGAAAAGTAAAGTGAAAACGCTCCTGCTGCAAAACACCTATGAATAATCGAATGGAAGAGCCATGAGGGCACAGATTTTGTCAGTTTTATTTACTGCTAAATCCCCAGTGCTTTGGACTGTGCTTATAACTGTAGGTGCTCAGTAAATTTTTTTTTTAATAAAAGGCTGCATAAAATATGAAAGACCAGAGTAGCATCTGTGTGACCTTTTTTGGGGCAGGTTAGGGGGTGGTTGCAGGACTGAGCCAGGAGCCTTGGGTTTAATAGTGAGGAGGTGAAAGGAAACATGCCCTTGGGTCCAGAACTGTCAGGAAGAAAGATGAACCCAAGACCCTCAGAGGATATACACTCAGTGGAGAGATGCACAAGAAAAAAGTCTGCCTACTGGTTGAGGGAGACAAGGAGCATATGTGGGAGACAAAAAGGGCCTTAGGCTCTAGGTTAGGAGAAGAATGTCTTCCCCAAGGGTTTGGAACTACAGGCCAGCCCTCACATGGGGTTAGGCTCGAATTTATAGTAGTTGCTTGGTCCAGAAATCCCCAAGGAAAGAAATTTGTCTTATTACTGGCTTCTGCAAACACAAAAGCAGTATGAAGCAACATTCTCAACCCAAGGCAGATGCGAAATCCATAGCTCTCTCCCCGCTGAAGATGAATTAATGACGCAAAACTTCAGACACAGAAGTAAACACACCCAGCAGCCACGGCAAATGTCAGGATTAAACTCCAAGACCTTCAGATAATAGAATTCAGGCTGAGGCTATAAAAATCAGTTTCCAAAAGATTTTAAAGGTATAAAAGAGTTAAGTTGTTCTTGTAAAAGACCACATGTATTTAAGAACAATAAAACTGAACTCTTAGAAATGAAAATTAGTCGTGAGAGTAAAGTCAACGTGTAGAGAAATAGCCCTCTTCAAAGAGGGTATTAAGCACTGCCTAATACAGTTAAATGTTAAAGAGTTTAGTATGAATCTCTAACAACTCAGCCATTCAGAGGCACACCCAGTGTTCTCAGTAGCACTTGAGTTTCTTGACGGTAGGATGAGTGTAAGTCTGTAGCTTTCAACGTTTTATCCCAAAGGTGATGAATCCCCAGTGACTCTTGACTTTTTCTCTTCTTTCTTTCTGTAGGCATCACTCAGGCATGCCCCATGCTAAGGGCCATGCTCCAGCCTTTTTATCTTCTGCATTTTCTGTTCTTGGGATGTGTTTTTCATTCACTGAAAACCCAGGTGACATGAGGTTAGGAACATAAAGCACTACCTTCAGTAAGAAATAACACATTGGCTAAAGGTGATCAGGATACTGGACCAGTGAAATGGCATGTATTGTTTTTTTACAGCAATTCACTCTGATTCTCAGTTTTATAAATCATTTATCTCCCAGTAGCATAGACCAGTAAGCAATCCAAGTTGTTTGACATAAGTGTCTAAAAAAACACGTTTTATTTCAAAGATATAACTCTGACTCCTCTTTTTAGATGTAAAAGGTAGACTTCAACAATAAAAATATTAATAAAGATTCTTTTAACTATGTTTAGCTCAAAGTGCATTAAGTGGATCTCTGTGAAATCCCTCTAGGAGGTGTGTGCGATCCAGAGGCCGGAAACCAAATGTCCCTCCATGGAAGGATTTGCCAAGCGTCCAGGATTGCGCCCAGAATCTGGGGTAGTTCAGGTCGTGATAAAGAAAAGGCACTCCCAGCTGGGCAGGGGACGTGCCTATCTTAAATCATATAAACATATTAATGATGCAGTTAAGAAGTAAGTGGGGGCAGTGCTATGGTGGTGCTGTGAAAGAATTCTCATGTACCATGCCGGAGACCTGGGTTTGATTCCCAGAGCCTGCCCATGCCAAAAAAAAAAAAAAGAATAAGTGAGTGTGAATTTGGGATGTGGGTCCGAGAGGCTGATTTTTTAGAAAATATTTTTATTGATGAATCTTCACACACATGTATTCCATACCTGGTGTACAATCAGTGGCTCACAGTCTCATCACATAGTTGTGTATTCATCACCGTGATCGTTTTTTAGAGCATTTGCATCACTCCAGAAAAAGAAAAAATTCATACATATCATACCCCTTACCCCTCCCTCTCATTGACCACTAGTGTTTCCATCTACCCAATTTATGTTACCCCTTATCCCCCCTATTATTTATTTATTTTTATCCATATATTTTTTTACTCATCTCTCCATACCCTTGATGAAGGGAGCATCAGACACAAGGTTTTCACAATCATACAGTCATAGTGTTAAAGTTATATCTTTATACAATCATCTTCAAGAATCACGGCTACTGGAACACAGCTCTACAGTTCAGGTACTTCCCTCCAGCCACTTGAATACACCATAAACTAAAAGGGGTATCTATATAATGTGTAAGAATAACCTCCAGGATAACCTCTTGATTCTGTTGGAAATCTTTCAGCCACTGACACTTTATTTTGTCTCATTTCTCTTTTCCCCCTTTTGGTCAAGGTTTTCTCAATCCATTGATGTCAGGTTCTGTCTCATCAAAATTTCCGTCCCACGTTGCTAGGGAGGTTTACATCCCTGGGAGTCATGTCCCACATAGAGGGGGAGGGCAGCGAGTTCACTCGCTGTGTCAGCTGAGAGGCCACGTCTGAGCAACAAAAGAGGTTCTCTGGGGGTGACTCTTAAGCCTAATTTTAAGTAGGCTTAGTCTATCCTTTGCAGAAACAAGTTCCATAGGGTGAACCCCAAGATCAAGGGCCCGGCCTATTGATTTGGTTGTCCCCACTGCTTTGAGAATATCAGAAATTCCAAGAGGCTGATTTTTGTGACAGTCAGCCCTGACCCAGCCTTCTCCAGGCTGTGTAGCACCTGAGTGGTGGGGGGAGACCTTTGTTCTGTCTCCGCTTCTTTCCCCAGGCCTGGTTGGTGTCGTCAGTGTGGTCAAAGTCCAGGTGATAGGCCACCTTGGCCCTTAGGTGGTGGCGTCCACCGTTAGGTAACGCAGGTAGCTCTGGGGGCTGGAGCCCCTGGACCCCTCTGTGCCTCCCAGTGCCTCCCCCACTGCTCCAGAGCCAGCGTGGGCTGTGTGCCCTGTGTACCTCGGGCTTGGGTGGATGTCTGCCCTGCATTTCCACCTCAGGAAGGATTTGCCCTGGCACCAGAGCCCTTCATTCTCCCGCCGATCAGCGCAGAGGCCCCTGGTTTACCAGGACAGAAGGCATCCGTGGAGGACCTACAGGGTCAGCTCACACAGGTTACCAGGCCGCATCGAGAGGACACGGGGTGATTTGTAGGCAGATCCGGGAGGTCAATGTTTAACACGCGTTCAGCACAACTGCTTTTCTCATCCTGGAGAAAGTGACAAGGTGCACTTTAAAAGGGTCTGTCCGTCTTGAATAGGCTCAGCGGCCCAGAACGGGGAGGCATGGAAAGTTCCTGCAGTCCTGCTGCCCTCTCTCCAACCAGCTCATAAAGCTGATGCTGTCCACCCTTCTACTGTTTAACGTGCTTTTCAGTATTCGCCTGTGGTCCCAGGAAGTTCTTTCTAAGAGGCAACCTCGATTTCTCCTGCAGCAATACCAACCGGCCAGATAAAATATAATACAGTAAAGAGAAAAAGTAAAATAAAATAAAATTATAAAATGGCCATAAAAGCTCCTGGACCTGAAGCGTTATCAGTAACTCTTGTTGCTGTGCAGATTGAGAGTTTTGTCAATGTTACGTAAATTTTCTGATGGAAACATCAACAGCCCACCTGGTAAAATTTTACCTGCAGAAAAACTGCCATTAGCTGAGCTGTGGCCTGATTAATTCCTGGAGCTATTTTAGAATGACCTGTGCCGGCTAATTCCCCTTTATCTGTTAAGTCCTCCGCAGAGTTCCCACGAGAAGGGACCTGCTGATGCGGGCAAACCCGCTGCATGGAGGTCTCCCTGCGGACCCCCGGAGCCCTTCTACCCTGAATCGAATCTCAACTATACACGGAAATCGGGCTCCTCATTGCCATGGGGCTGCCTCACCTCCACCTCCTCGTATTTGCTCCGGAAAGATGTCTTTAAGTGGGCAGCTGCCGTGGCTCAGCAGGCAGAGCTCCGACCTCCTGTGCTGGAGGTCTGGAGTTTGATCCCTGGTGCCTCCTGCCCATATGCAAATTAAAAAAAAAAAAAAGATGTCTTTAAGAGCACATCTTGAGTAGTGCGCTGTGGTGGTTGAGTATGCATAGCCTGTGCAAAATAGAGGTAGTGCGCTGTGGTGGTTGAGTATGCATAGCCTGTGCAAAATAGAGGTGTGGGGTGTATCTGAGAACTTCTTTTGAAAGGAAGATGCATTATCCACGAGCCCCACCCCCACCCCACTGTCCTTGGCCGCACTGCTCTAAGTAAGTCAGCACTGATTAGGGAGCGCCTGGCGCACCTGGCAGCTTAGGGGTGGCACAGCGGCTGCCGGGGTCTGCACGTTCCCTGCCCACCTTGCAGCAGGTGCACTCCTCTCTCAGTATTCACCTGTGCACCAGACTTCACACACCCTCACAGAAGAAGCATGTTCATATTCCTTAAAGGCTAAGATTTTTTGGTTTTGGTCATTTAACTTTTTTATTTTCTGCACTGCACTACAAATCATGTTTGTAATGTGCGTTTTTCACTGGAAGTGTTGATGGCTAAGTGGTGGGGCCCCAGATGTTTCTAGGCCTGGGCTTGAGATAAAGGGGAGTTGAAGGGGAGCCCCCACTGGTGGAGAGTCCCCAGGCTCATTCAGAAGGGAGGGCAGGCTGTCCCTGCTGTACTCAGGGCAGAGAACTGGGCCCTCATGGATTCGGGCCGCCTTTGAAGTCACAGGTAGAAGAGGCAGAAAGAGTGGTGGGGGTAGTCAGAGAGAGGGAGGGAGGAAGGTAGAGGAGCAGGGATGGGCGTTTCCAGGGGCCTTGGCGGGTGGTGTTGCAGATGTCACAGAGAGTGTCCTCTCCCCCAGTGCTGCATCTGGGCTGCCCCTGAGGTCCCCGCCACAAGGTAGTGCTGCCCACACAGTACCCCTTCTCCCTTCACCACAGCCCCATGGAGGAGCCCCTGTAAATCGTTTTGCAGCAGAGGAGACAGATACTTAACCAGGTGGGGTCAGTGGCATAAGAGGACATTACAGGTGAATGACCGGTGTTGTGTGCCCAGTCCAGTCGCCACTCCCTGACCCTCTCCACCCCATGCTGTCCGTGCACAGGGGAGCAACCTGGGGGTGGGGCTCTGATGGCGCTGAGACATCGTCACTGTTTTTAGTTATATTGGCTCAAAGTACAAAAAGATGTCGCGTTAGGACCGCGGCTATTGCTCAGACCCCTTGGCCTTTCCTGGAGTTGCATCTGGCTATTCAGTTATCTTTAGTGCACTGGACTTATGGTATCCACCTCAGGTGGCCTCAGTAACCTTCCCTTGGCTTCTGAAAATTCATGTGGTATTTTAGGGAAAAAAACAAACCAACACTGCCTCGGATGTGGCACAAGAGGGAGCGTTAAATCAGGAGAGGACAGCTGATGATGAATAAGACTGACGTTCTCTTTTTTTTTTTTTTTTTTTGGTTTATGGAACAGAAAGCTTTGAACCCATATACTGCTTTGGTTGTTAGAGAGGTTATTCTTGTGCTCTTATCTGTAAAATAGATTTTATCCTCACCCTTTTGCTCGATTATTATTGACACATAGTCATTGTTTGGAAGAGAACCTAAAACCTGTATTTAAAGCACAGGATTGTAGTATACAGATGGAAAACATTTCTTTTTGAGCAACTCTTTTGTTTCCCTAGGAGACATGCAAATCTAAAATGAATGTGGAGTTTTAAGCTTGTAAACAGGTTATCAAACTTTTCTGTTTGCTCACCAGGGTATGCAATAGAGCCCTGCACATTTGGAGAGACTTCTCTCTGACTTCACATCTCCTGCCTTCCAGCTCTCTGGGGGCCTAAAAGATCAACTTAGGGTTCTCTTTCTGGTCAGGGTTATTGGAGCCAGAGGGCCCTGAAAATAAAGGGAAGGAGCCCCGCTTCTTTTCCCCTTTTCAGCTGTAATGTGCCTTTGTGTGCCGTAGCCACGTCCAGAGGGGAAATGGAATCTGCATTAAAGTTGGCTATAATGAGGCACACACATCCAAGAAACCATTTTCCCAAAGGAGTCTAGAGACATCAAACACCAGAAACACCAGAAGGACTGGACAGGGAAAGATGATGATAATTCCTTACTTTGAAACAGCACTTGCTTCTGAATCACAAGATCTGTGAGGGTGAACTTCTCAAGTGGGTAATCAGATTCAGCTCGGGGGGCTTTGGTGTTACCGGCCCTGCAGGTCTACCAGATGTACAGAGTGACGCAGACGGAGTGACGGTTGGGGGGTTGGCTGGGATGGCGGCTCGTCATGCTGTGTCTCTTGTCCCGTTCAAGATGGATGAGGAGCACCTTTACACCCTGAGGTGGAAGGAGCTGGAGGCTCCCGGCCTGACCCTGCAGAGCAGCCTCCAGGAGCGCACCTGGAGTGACGAGAAACTCCTGCTGCAGCAGGAGCTGCGCTTCTTGAAGCAGAACATCTTCCTGTTCTACGTCAAGCTCAGGTGGCTGCTCAAGCACTGGCGTCAAGGGAAGCCAATGGAGGAAGCGGAGGAGGATCCGACTGAGGTAAGGTGGCTCAGGGCGCATCGTGACTGCTTGTCCTTGACCCCCGATGCGGCTGCCCAACCCCTCCCCCAGCACACGCACACTCAGCACACAGTCATGTTCTGGTATCGTGGAATACTTCATTAAGGCCAATCCAAGTACTGGAAATGCAGTGGGTTGTCCAGTTACATATTAAACCAAGAATTCCAGATGTACTTGAACCGGGTTTTAAGAGCATTCCAGTGGGTTGCTCCATTCTGCAGCCAAGTCATGCTGCCATCTCTTTTGATACTCATTTATTTTGTTTAATTCATTTAAAGTTACCACCCCGAGGTCCTTCACCATTTCTTTCAACCTTGCTGGTTTGTAAAACCTGGTTCTAAAACCTGCTTTCCATTTCAGTTTTTTGTTGTTCCTAGATGCTAGAGCCAGTCCTGATGATATGGCTTTATAAGGGTCCCTTCCGAGCCTCAGGAGGCCACTTTTTTTGCTGTCTCTTAAATTGTTATTTCTTCTTCTGTCTCAGTTCTCAGATTCATAAAAGAAACAGCAGAATTGTTTGCTTCCTAATTGATATTGTATTTATGACAGAGTGGCCTAAGCCCTCTGTTCTGACTCCTGGCCCTGCTTCCTGGTTAACCTATGGCAAGAATCCCTGGGCTTCTTTGCATTTTAAATTCATCTGTCTGTTCCCCTTGCTACTCTGCCAGCTGCTTGAAGACAATGTGAATAGTTGATTTCTCTTTTCCCCCTCAAATACCTTTTGTCTGCTTTTCACTCTAATTGAACGGCATAATAACTTTAAGTCGTTGTCAGTGTGGGAAGATACAGTAGTTCTCTCCTTAAGATGAAGAAAGTTTACAAAAATGAATTCAGCCAACTTCCATATATCCATGACACAGCAAACAATCGCTAAGAAAAACAAGAAACAGTTGTCCTATTTTCTGTTGGTCCATACTTTGGAACTCCTCCTCCTCTGATTTATAAAACTATAAATGTAAGCAGTGATAATTTGGAAATAGCAAAATTTCTCAGTCTTCTAGTAAATTGGGCACCCATTCTGGGCTGTTTAAATGGAAGAGGTGCCAGTATGCGAAATGGCCAAAATGAATGTATCAGGAGAAAGAACTGAGAGGTAAAGGGTTTGATGATCCCCAAAGTGGGACAGGATCCTCAAATAATAGAAACCCAGCTGTTCCGCCGTGGGGTTGGGGTGGAGCTGTGATGGTCATCGGTCATCTCCTGCTGTTTTCAGGGCCAGCATCCAGATAGCCTCCCTGAACTGAGTGAGCTTGGAGTCCAGAGGGACACGAAGGGGGAAGGACCAGACGGAGATGCTGACAGTCCAAGCCTTGGCTTCAAGATGGGGTGCTATTCCCAGCGCTGCTCGGCGGAGACGATGGGTGACCGAGGACTGCGGCTCCAGGCTGCAGACACCATGCAGCACCCAAAGCAGGTGTGTGCTGAGACCCACACCTGAGCCCGCAGATACCTTTTGGATGCTGTGTTAGCTTAGCTGAAGTGTGGGCGTTCTAAGTAGCAGAGCATGCCTGACTGGCAGCCCAGTGCTGTCTGTGATGCTGTGTTTTGCTAGAAATCACATAATTCAGGGTTTTGGTTTCATGTAAGCCAGTTAGTTGAGTTGGCATACACACATAAATAAAGACGATGTTGAGTGTCTCCTAGGGCCAGTGACTGTTCCTCAGAAGACAAAAAAAATGGATTCTATCGAGTGACCTTGTAAATGTTGACCTTTCTTCCAGGGCTCTCATCACTGCCAGGAAAATAACTTACAGGGCTTTTTTTGTTGATGTTTAGCTGAATGGCAATCAGGAACAACACTAATTCAGCATCTTCATACATGAGAAAAGAACAAGTGTGAAAAAAAAATCTCCAAACATGTTTTCTTGGGCCACTTGAAACACAGTGCCCCAAGTTAAAAATTTTTTTTTACTTTTTTAAAAAAATTAAAGCATGCACAAAGAGAGATGGGATTTCAGTGTGGCGATATTAAGTAAGTCTCAGTCTTGTCAAACACCGCAGAAATAGTCCTTGCCTTGTAAACCAAAAGGATGCTATTGGTGCCATCCAGATTTTTTGCATTTTTATCCAAAGCAGCAGCTATGGCAGCTTTGGGGTCCGGTGACTCCCAAGAGGGACGCTGCAGTGCAGCTTTCTTGCTCCCAGACTCCTTAGTCTTAGGTGCCTTCAGACTCCACGTTGCTTTTCGGGGCCTCAACAAAGCAGGGTGGGAGCCAGCCAAACCCTAGAGATTCCTGTGCTGGAGAGTGTGTAGGCAGGGCTGGCGGGCGGGTGCTCACGGCTGCAGCAGTCACTCCGGGCATGCGTCCAGCCTCTCAACCACCACATTTTTGTGCACTCCCTCTGCCCTGGACACCACAACTGCTGCTCCTCCCTCAGTCAGGAGCTCTCAACACCGAGACTCCCCGTGTCAAGTGAGCCACAGCTGTTATCTGAACTGTGGCTCAGATCCAAAGGAGGGAAAGTTTTCTAAGCTCAGGCTAAAGGAAAATTTTTAATTTCCCCCAACTGCTTTCACTCTGCATTCAAACCAGATTTTCCAACCAGACAGCTGTTTTCTGTGAACACCCATCTACTCTTCGTATTCCCTGAATAATATGACTAAGAAGGACATATACTTTCAAAGGAACTTTCAATGACAGTTTCAGGAAGTGTGTCATTGTGCCAGTGTCCATGGGGAGGTTTGGGATCATGCAGTGATCTAGTTAGAAAACAAAATGTGACTTTACAAATAATGCTTTACGTTTTTTAAGACATCTAATGTTAATGTTTTTACAAGAGGTTTTAACAGCTAATTCTGTGAAGTATCTGTGATGAGCTCCATAGTCCTTGATTGCCACTTATCCATAAACCTGCAGCATCCGAGACCACGTGTTGGGTGTTTTCCACGTGTGCATCCCAGCGCTTTGGAAAAGGGAAAAAATGCAACACATCTGGTTTTCTGAACAACAGTCATGGAAAATTTTACTATCATGGTGGAAAATAATATAAAGTCACTAAGGTGGAACCTCACGTTTCTGTTTATTTTAATGCCATCTCCCATTGCCTCCTCTTTCTTCCAAACTGGTTTTTAGCCATTCCCCTTAAAACCAGAGGTGGACACGTGTGATAGAGTCAGAAGTGTGGGCTCACGGAGTGGGGTCTAGCAAGTCCAAGCCAGGTTTGCCTTTAAGTGGTTGCAGAGTGGTTAAGGTGACTCCGCTTTGGGAGTCTCCATGGGCACACACCGCATCGGAGACGGGAAGGTCATGAGCTCTCCTATAAGTGACAGCTGTTTGATTGCAATTGAATACCCTCAGCAAGGTGGCTTCTCTCTCATGCCATCGGCACTGTTATTGGCTCTGCAGTCTGGATGCAAGGACAAGAACCTGCCACTCTGGAGCTGCACAGTGCTGGATCCTTTTCAGAAATTCCAGAAGCTCACTAGGCCATAGGCAGAGTGGGGAACACAGCAAAACATTGATCCCAAGGTTAAAGTTGCAAGTAACAAAATTTCCCAGGCCCTGGTGTTTGCTCTGGTTCATAGTAAACATCCTCATGGCACACAGGAGGTGGCAACATTCATTGTGTCCAAAGAGGTAAAAAAAATAGTTACATATACAACTCAACCTTGGGACTAGTTCAAGAAAAATCATTAGGTTGCAAAATATTGGGATGTGCAAATGTTCCCTGTTTTACTGATCTTTAGTTATAAGATCTGGTGGCAGCAGCCTGATTGTTCTCTAGGACAATAGGTGCATTCAGCTGGCCTGGCAGCCTGGAAGGGCAGGGACTGGGGACATGCGGGACTGCTTCTGTGTTTCTCACCGAGCTTACCTTACAGTAAGTTTTGGAGGCCAGCACTCACAAGGAAGTGTGTACCTTTTTATACTTACTAGTAATTCCCACAATTAAGTTTTAAGCACAAGATGATTAATGGGGCTGGAGATACGATCCTGTGTGTCCAAAAGCTAGTCTTCCCACCATCAAAATAATTTATTCAAAGAGAAAGTTACTTTTTCCTTTAGTGATATCACATGATACTCTGTTAAAACAAGTGTCAATATTAATAATCTAGTATAAAATTCAGAGCAAGTTCTAAAGAAATTATGTTTCTTAGTCTTTAACTGTTACCTATCTGACCCAGCGTGCAGCCTCAGTTCGGAGCAGAGTCTGTTCCCTCGGATTTTATGACTTGTCCACTACTCACCTGCAGCTTTGGAGCCTTCAAGAGCTGTCCTAAAAATCAGCGTTTTCCCTCTAGAAACAAAAGGGGTATTTGACATCACAGATTCTGACTGGCTCTGGCAGCCCAGACTACCCACCTTTCTGCTTTGCCCGAGATACAGAAACATAAGGAAGGAGTGGTTCTGGCTGGACAAATCCTACACAACAGGGTTGTGAGCTGCTGTGATTTTATTCGTTTCATCACAAAGTTCTTCTCCTGAACCTGATAGCTTTTCTCGTTTCTGTTCTTTGTTGTAGCAGGGTTTATTCTTTAGACACTGCTCCTGCAGCTTTCTAGCCTAGAACACTACCCTAGACAGAAGAACCAGACCTGAGGCTGTGATTGTGAAATACACTCTCTCTGCTGTGTATTTGCTGTTGTTTCTGCTGTTACTTTGGAAATACCCCCCATACGTGGTGAAAATTCCTGTGTACTGAACGGTACCAAATGAAGAGACCTTTTCTGCCCCCAAGTCTCCTTCCCAGAGTGAACCACAGTCCATGGTTTATGAAATGCTTTCCAGGGTGCATAGGAAAAGCTCTGGCACTTGATTTTCATCCGCTCTGCCCTGGCTTCTGTGTTTATAACTTATTGTATATACATCTGATAAGTTCTCCCACACAGCCAGGCTCTGGGGGAGCTGCCCGTGAACATTATGGGGTTTATGAGGTATGTAGCCCTTCTGACTCGGGAGCCAAATGACGTGGATAAATGAATCTATAGCCCCAAGAAACTTCCATCATAGCTTATACTTTCATGGCTGATCTTCAGTGGCACATTCTTTTTTAATTGTGGGGAGCATAAGGGTCTTAGCATAACGTGAGATACCCTTCTTATGTCTATCAAATGGGAAGTGTGTGTGTGTGTGTGTGTGTGTGTGTGTGTGTCGGGGGCCTCCACCATAGCTGGCATTCCCCTGTCTCGGGTCTAAGAGCCCGAATAATGGGAGGTGGAGGCCACCACCTCTGTTTTGTGACTGGCTTTTGTGGATCTGCCCACAGCAGCAGGTCCATATGCCTTTTCCAACTTTAGATTAAACCCACCTCCAAGACCAGCAGTTAAATGATTAGCTCTCAGGCAAGCAGTGAACTTTACCGTGGTTTAGCTCTTTGACTGCCTTACGATTTCACCTGATTCACCAGACTCAGGAATCTTCTGAGGACAGAATGATCTTGAAAAATACCTAGCACTGCATCACAAACATTTTGGTGTGTTGCCTTTTTCATAAACTTCCTTTTCACCTTCATGTTTATAGTATACTTTGATGGCAGTGGGATTGGCTGACACCCAGCCTTGAGCTATTATCAAGTTTTACACTTTAAAACACAGTCAATAGTGCATTTCTTAATTTAATTTTTGTGGACAGTTTAACTGAACACCATAAGTACATGGAACCTTGAGTAGGGCATGAGATTTTGTAGATTTGACCAGAGTGATGCCCCCCATAAATCCCAGAGTGATTTGAACAGTGAATTAAAAAGTATTTGCAAAGTCCCCTTGGGGGAATGGTGAGAAAGGGGGAAAATTCAACTTCCCCATTAGGAGAATTGCTGATATTCTCACAAGTAGTGGGGACAACCAAAGCTATAGGCTGAGCCCTCAGTCTTGGAGTTCGTTCACATGAAACTTATCCCTGCAAAGGATAGGCTAAGTCTACTTAAAATTAGGCCTAAGAGTCACCCCCAGAGAACTTCTGTTGTTGCTCAGATGTGGCCTATCTCTCTCTCAGCCAGTACGACAGCAGACTCACTGCCCTCCCCCTCCCTATATGGGACATGACTCCCAGGGGTGTGCATTTCTATCCCTGGCAACAAGGGATAGAAATCTTAGAATGAGCTGGGACTCAGCATCAAGGGATTGAGAAATCCTTGACTAAAAGGGGCAAGAGAGAAATGAGACAAAATCAAGTGTCAATGGCTAAGAGATTTCAAACAGGGTTGAGAGGTTATCCTGGAGGTAATTCTTATGCATTATGTAGATATCACCTTTTTAGTTAAGGTATAATGGAGAGGCTGGAGAGAAGTGCCTGAGGATGTAGAGCTGTGTTCCAGTAGCCATGTTTCTTGAAGATGATTGTATAATGATAGAGCTTTCACAGTGTGACTATGTGATTGTGAAAGCCTTGTGTCTGATACTCCTTTTATCTATGGTATGGACAGATGAGTAAAACATATGGATTAAGAATAAATAAATAATAGGGGCAACAAATGCTAAAATAAATTTAGTAGATTGGAATGCTAATGATCAGTGAAAGGGAGGGGTGAGGGGTATGGTATATGTGAGGTTTTTTCTTTTTTCTTTTTATTTTTCTGAATTGATGCAAATGTTCTAAGAAATGATCATGAGGATGAATATGCAACTATGTGATGCTATCTTGAGTTACTGATCATATACCAAGAATTGAATGATCATATGGTAAGAATGTTCGTGTTTGTATGTTGTTATGTTTAAAAAAAATAAAAACAAAAACGCACAGTTAAGCCCATGCTTCCAGTTTTAGGGTTATTTCCAGCCACCCCCAGGAGAACTGAGCTTGGGAGGGCTGAAACACCATGAGACTGAGAAGGAAGTAGTGCAGCCATTTTATCCTGCTTCTTTACTAGAAAACCAACTGGCTGATTTCTGAAGCAATAGGAAAGGGGAAGCTGAAACTCACTGATAACTTAGCAAATGAATAAGCTGAAAGGTCGCAGGGCTGACCCTCTGCATGACAGCTTCAGAAAGCTCTGTATCCATGGAGACTTTCTAGCTTAAAGACCTCTGAATTTACCAGTGAGTCTTAGAGTCTCACTGGATGGGGGTCATCTTTTTATCTAAATTACAGCCCAAGAAGGGGCACCACTGGGAGGAAACGAAGTATACTTTCAGGCATTTCTTTCAGGATAGTTCACTATTATTATTCCCCTCGAGAAGGGGGTAGAAATTAGGCTCACAGAGATTAGATGGCATCTCAAAGGCACAGTTTAAAAAAAAAAAAAAAAAGCCCTGGGCAGGATGTAAAACCAGAGGTCCAAGGTTCTGGCTTGGTGTGGCAGGCGCTGAGGTGAGCAGACCTGGAGGTTTCTCCACCCCTTCCCACCGCAGGACCCCAGGCAGGTTGCTCAGTTGCTTCAGGCTTTGGTCCCTTGTCTGCAGGATGGGGAAGATAAGAGTGTACAGGAGGATGGGTGGGGGGAAAGGACAATAATGTAGAGAGAGAATTCGACACAGCCCCTGGTGGGTCGGAAACAGTTGATAGGATTATCACTATTCTTGCGAGTAAAAGTCGTTAGAGGGAGGATGCCCATCTGCGGCGCATTCTGGACCGACAGAAGTTTGTATTCTGACATCAGTTCTTGTCCGTGTGCACGAAGGGCAGAGGGCTAAATGGCTTCCTACCATACCAGGTCCCGCACCCCAGGAGCACCGCGTCTCTGCACCCTTCTGCTCCCTTTGGCCGTCTTTCCCAAGGCAGTTTAGGGGTCTATTCCACTTAGGCTGGTGCAAAAGGACATGCAGGCTGGTTATTTTGACCCAAATGTGCATAAAATCATTAAAGTTTAATCTTATCTAATCTGATATCCACTAATGTCAAATAGAACACCCAGAGGAACCAGATTTTCCATCTGCAAAAGGACTATAACATAAAGTCCTGCCTCCTGGGAGCACAGTGTTCTGATTCTAATGTTACCAGCACTAGTCTGGCCTATGGGGCTCATAGAAAACTATTGATTACATATAAGCATGTGGATTTCTGCCTTCTCAGTGAAAATGAGATGACCACTACAAAAACTGGTTAAAAATATTACTAGTTATTTGAATGTAAAATCCAAAGATGAAAATGCCAAATAAATGTGGCATGAAACGAGCATAATTTTCCAGCAAATTCTATATTTAAGTCGATATGTATTCTTGAAAGCATTTGTGGCCCTTTTCATGCTCAGGGGCTCTTACAGATTTTTAAATACTTTTGATGTGGGGTTTTAAAAAACTGTCCTTGCATTTATTGCAACTTCACACATTCACGGGTGTTCTTTGAATCTCGTGGTAATTTATTTCTACTCAGATGGTCAAAAAGGATGTGTAAGATTTTTGCAGTTTTCCTATCTGTTGAGTTTTACAAATGTTAATGGAATTGTTTTCTTAAAACCTTTTGTCCCAGAGTTGTTAAAGTAAAAATTAGTGTTGAAGGCAAGAGAGACCAAGCAGCAGTAATTGCTAGCAAACAGGGCTTTCTACTCCAACAAAAGTCTACTGTATCTAACCTAACGTCTCATAGAAATAATGATGGAAACTATGGAGTATTCAGTAATCAACATGCTCATCTTGAAGAACTTCTCTTTTCTAATTCAATTTTATTTAAATCCAAACATATCCAACGTCTCTTAAGTTCTTCCCATATTTGTGTAAAACCAGTTCTGTGTGTGTCTGTGTGTGTGTAGTCGATGAATTATATGTTTTTAATTACAGAAGTTGTCAGTTTACAGAAGAATCATTTATGAAACACAGAGTTCTCCCTATATCCCGTTCTCTGTTATTAACACCTTGCATTAGTGTGGTACCTGTTGGATGAAAGAATGTTGTTATAATTGTACTGTTAACTATAGTCCATGGTTTATGTTAGGGTTCCCTGTGTTGTACGGTCCTGTGGGTTTGTTTGTTTGTTTTTAAATTTTAATGCTAGTAACATATATACACCCTAGAATTTCCCCTAACCACATTCAGATCTGTAATTCAGTACCTTGAAATACGCCCGCCCTGCTGTACTGCCAACTCGATGGCTTTAAAAGCGCAGCCCAACTCCCTAACAAAACTGAGGAGTGGAGACTCGCCCCCAGGCAGACCCTGAGCCAGGAGCTGGAATGCCCTTTCCCGGCTCAGCTTGCAGGGGAGGGTCACAGGAATGGAGGGTGGGTCCTGCCTCAGAGTATATGCTTCGGCTGCTGTCATCGCCATTATCTGCACCCAGCTTGGATCCCTCCCATCCTGTAAATGTGCCAGCCAGGAACTCTGAATGTAGGAGATCCCTCTATGCTCGGAGGGCACCTGATTGGAAGAGATGGGTTAATGCGGCTTTTATTAGCAGGGCACCATGAGAGATGCGTGTGCGTTCACTCATTTTGGATAGACCTTTCTGACATGATGCTGTTGCTTCAATGCCTATCAAGGTACTAGGAGAGAAATCATGGTTTGGAAATTTGCCTTCAAAGGGTTAGACAGGTATTAGAAAACGCAAAGCCTTTTATGTTGGGTGTAAGCAGATGAGTAACAAGAATCTCTTCTGTGCATCAGACATTTATTGCATGCTTTATGTGAGAGCGAAGCATCGTGCTAAACACTGAACACTGCAGAGATGGGGACGGGCAGGCTTGTCTGTCCTTGGGGCACTCACAGTGGGGTAGGGGTAGGGGGCCGAGACGAGCAGACAGGTGCAGTGGTTACTTACACAGTTATTGAGGGTCACCCAGGGTACCAAGAGGCAGAAAGGGGGTGCTTAGGTCTGCCTCAGGGAGCCAGGAGAAAGCCTTCATGAACCAGGTTAGCATTTCACCTTTGGCTTCAATTATTAAACTTCAAATATACCACCACCACCCCTCTAGTGGACCTGTTTCTCAAAAAAGAAAACCTTTTAGTCCCTTCAGGTACAAATCAGAATTACGGCCACCCTATGCTTACTGAGCAACCAGGCCTGCATTCATTCCCTTCTAGGTCAACGCTGGCACTAAAATGATAGCTTATGTGTAGGTGAGTGTATATATTTCATGTCTGTACTCCTTGACAGTTCTGTCCAAATCTGCACAGGGCTTCCTAGCAGCCCTGCTTTGGGCTGCCCCGTGGGCTCCTCAGGTCTGGAGCAGCTGCTCCTCTCCTCTACAGGTTCAGCTCCCCCCCCCCCCCCCCCCCCCCCCGGGGCCGCGCCCCCCCCCCCCCCCCCCCCCCCCCCCCCCCCCCCCCAGCTGCAGTGGCCAGCAGCAGCCCCTCAGGCCTCCCTCCTAACCCAACAGGTCCTGAGGGCTCTCAGTCCCAGGGGATGGCGGCCACACCTGGGACGTCCTGCCTTTCCGCCATTCACCGCAGAGTCCCCAGCTGCGGGTGGCACCTGATAGAAGACATCCCCAGGGCCACCGTGGTTGCCAGGTGTGAGGTCCACCCATCACTGCCCTAAAGAAATCCCTGAAATGCCATGGCAGAGGCCTGACACCCATGTTCCCACAGGTGGTGGAAAACCAGCAGTTGTTCTGCGCCCTCAGGACCTTGCTGGAAGATTTCCGCTCGGAGCTGTGGGAGGACGAGCAGGCCCGGCTGCGGTTGCAGCAGCAGTATGCCAGCGACAAGGCAGCCTGGGACGTGGAGTGGGCTGGGCTCCGGTGCCGCCTGGAGCAGGTATAGCGTCCTGCTCACTCCTTACTGTGTGCAATGGGTGGGGAGGGAGACAGTCTCAGAAACCGCAGTGCCCCTCGTCCAAGAGAAAGAGCAGAGGGCCAGGAAGGGAGTGGGAGCAGCTGTTTGCTGCCTCTTTTTAAAGTTCCCAACCTTTCCAAGGTCCCTTATTTCCCCTATTACCTCCCCTCTCAAGTATGAAACTTGGCATTTACCAAACAGCTTTTTTTTTTCGTTATTTTTTCTCTACCAAACAGCGTTTTCAAAGTAGCTTTCATTTTCCCATTCTGCATTAACAAAGTTGTTTCTAACCCTATCAAAGGAGGACTAGCTGAAGTTTTCAGGCTGAGTCGATACAATTCTATACAGAAGCAAAGAAAAGCAGACTGTGATTTCAAGGTCTCTAGAAAGAGTCGACACGTCCTCATCTTTAGATTTTCCAGAATATTGGAAACGGCTCGTAGACCTTCCCCTGTACACCCTAGAAGTCTAATCAATTCTGGTCTGCTTCTTAACACAGCAGAAGACTGAAGCCCAGAGGACAACGTGACTTTGCAAGCTCACCTGGCCCTTTAGTGGTGGAGCAGGGAAGAGAGCCCAGCTTCCCGCCTGCGCCCCACCCAACAGAGGGGAGACCCTGCAAGGTTTTACACTGGGTGTAGGAGTTAAGACCTATCAGGAGACATTCCTTTCCAAACATTTCTTCCCTGGAAATTCTGAAAGGGATATCACTGATCTACACATTGTCTGCTTACCCACATAATTTCTTGAGGTTTCTTTCAGCCCCTGATCAGGACGAGGGAGGACAGAACTTGTGTATCCCCGATTCTCTGTTTTCTAGGCCCTAATTTGGGGCAAACCAGTTGGGTCCTTAAAATTTTCTATGAGCTGGCTCTGTTGTGAAAGAAAAAAAAAGTTTGCACAGAAAGGAGCCATCCTCCAAATGGCTTTGATGAAAGATTACATGGCCTATCACGTCAAAGGAAAACAGCTGCTTGGCATGCACAGGATCACCTTCAGTGCCATCTGGTCCCTTTGAGAAGTGGTGTCAGGTTCATAGGCCTGGGGAGAGCAGAGGGCAGAGGAGGTAGTGACGTGTAGCAAAATCAAAGCTCCATGCCAGGCCCAGAGGATGGCAGAGCAAAAACGGACCAGTTATGTGTGGTGCATTCGACCTAGCGGGCAGTTCTTATCAGACGCTCTGTTTATCTTAGTACACAACTTGAGGAGTCAGCAGTGTAGGAGAAATAAGTGGACACTTTCTGATGAGCTGCTATAAACCGCTTAACAACATGTTTATGAAAAAGAGAAAACTAAATATTTACAAAGAGTTAAATGTAGCTAAAGAAGGGAGCCACCATTTTTTATGTGAGCCAGTTTCAAAACGTTTTGTCTCTGTTTTAGATGGAGCTGGCATCCACCCACCATGTTTGCTATAAACAAAGTCTCATATATTTAAGAAGAAATAAAGACCAAGAGGGTAGGCAATGGTGGCACAGTGGCAGAGTTCTCGCCTGCCATGCTGGAGACCTGGGTTTGATTCCCAGTGCCTGCCCATGCAAAAAAAAAAAAAAAAAAAAAAAGAAATAAAGTTGGTTCTTCAAACCTAGAAGACAGGTAGTAATGGGGAAAGGGTTCCTCTTCTGCCCAT
Source organism: Myrmecophaga tridactyla (assembly GCA_004026745.1). Lineage (NCBI taxonomy): Eukaryota > Metazoa > Chordata > Mammalia > Pilosa > Myrmecophagidae > Myrmecophaga > Myrmecophaga tridactyla. The sequence continues at coordinate 61,861 of PVIY010004046.1, read as the reverse complement.
TTTTTTGAAGATGTTTCTCACCTGTGCAGCCCAGGAGGGCACGGAATGTGGGTATTACCATCCACGTGGGAGGTTCCCATCTTCGTCCTCTTCTATGTATGTGCCAGTCGGTTGAATTCTACTGAACCTTATACACTGTCTTCAGTGGAGGCCACATTATGTCAACTCCCAAATCTGTGATTCTTTCAGTTGACTCTTAAATCAGACCTTTCTCTAGATGCTGAGGATCCAACAGCAAATAGAACATTCCTTGAAGGGGCTCTCGCTGTGGGGGAGATACAGATAAGAGTGGGCAGTTGACAACAGTGAGCTAATTGCCATGGCGTGTTGGTGAGCAGGGTAGGCATCTCTGCCGGAAGGTTCAGGGAAGGGCTGTTTATGAACGTCCTGCTTAAAGCCAGTTGTAGGATGAGAAGGAATCAGGAGATAGAGGAGAGAAACAGTGTTTCCAGAAAAAAGGAACATCAGAAATGCAGGAACAAAGCGCGTTTTAGGGGTACACTCATCAGATCTGAAGGAAAGGAAGAGTGTTGAAAGAATTGAAAACTGAATCTTGATTTTACCATGGAAGTAAAGGGTTTAGACACATATTTTTAAAAAAGATTATTCTAGCTTTAAGGTAGAGAATGGATTAGAAACCATTAGAATGGAATGGATTAACCTGGGGTCCCCAGACACATTCAGGGATGTGCCAAATTGGGATTGAGAAAAAATATATATTTTTATATTCACTAACCTTTAACTAAAATTAAGGATGCCCTTTAATTGTCAATGCAGGCAAAAAGACCAAGAGAACCCAAAATATTTCCATTTCACTTGACAATTTTGTAGCCGTCTCAAAACCAGCATTGTGTGGAGAGCTGAGGCCTCACCACACTGCTATTGGGTCCACAGTGAAAATATTTGGAATATTTTATTAATTAAAATATTATTTCACACTGGACTGCAGAGAAGATCAGCTAGAGGTAGAAAGTCTGTTCCAGAAATTAATGCAGGTGAGGAAAGGTGTGGACCTGAAGTAAGGCACTGAGAGTAGAAATGAGAAGAGGGTGCAAACTGAAAGTACCACAAGAGGTAAAAATTGGAAGGACTTTGAAAAGGGAATTTGTTTCTTCCTTGGGATCACCAAGTCTTGGTTTAAGCAAGTACACAGGGTGAATGTGTAAGATGGTAGAGATTATCTTCCTCTACTAGTGCAAGACTTGCCAGGGAGTGAGTTCCTGCATCTTTTCTCCTTGACAGCTGGAAGAGAAGACTGAGAATCTGGGAGAAGCGGGTCCGTCCGCTGACGGCAGAGGTGTGTTCAAGGAGAGGGAAGCACAGCAGAAGCTCCTCGCCGACAGCCATGGCCTCGTGATGGACCTGCGCTGGCAGATGCAGCACAGCGAGAAGAACTGGAACCGGGAGAAAGTGGAGCTCCTGGACCGCCTGGCCAGGCATCGGCAGGAGTGGGACCAGCAAAGGAAGGAGCTTCTGTGGAGGATAGAGCAGGTAAGGAAGCCCACCAGGCCCCAGAGGGCAGGATGGAGAGTGTAAACTGACCTGGACATCAAGACCTCTTAGAGAAAAAACATAGAAACCAGCCTGCTTTGAGGTGCTTGCTGCATCGGGGTGTCTCGTGGGCTTCAGGAGGAAAAGGAGGGTTTCTAGTGATGGCGCCCTCAACTCATGCCATTCCATGACATGGATCTTTTCATATGAAGTTTGTAGGTACCTTGTGGGAGAAGGGATAGTGACGTTAACTTTTTAAAGGAATTTAAAGCCTAAACTTGAAAGATGAGGTCATTTCAATGATTTCTGCCAAAAAGCATACTAATTTTTAAGTTTGCCATTGAAGAAGGGTTCACAGTAACTGCTCCAGCTTGAGTGGAATTGTTGTCCATCAGTGAAGAACTTGCTGAATTAAGTTGGAAGTCAAGTTGTTTGCTGGCGGTGGCACCCACTGTGGATTTTGCTGAGCTGTGATGAGATAGAGCCATAGTCCAGGGGGATAGTTCATCCTCTGCAGCTAAACAAATGATTCAAAAACACCCAGATGGATTTGGGAGGGACGGAAGGGACGTGGTGTTTTTCTGCCACCCCACAAGCCTTCTCTGCACTGCATAAGACTTAGAACACTTTGCATGGTTGCGGTAGTTCTGGAGTGATACACAGATTGAATTTTCACATTAAATTGATGAAGATTTGGAATTCCTCCCCAGCTGGATTTTAACATAAGCATGCGTTTTATTTATTTCAGCCTGTCGCTTATAAATTCATGAGGCCTCAGGGAAATGTAGCAATCAATGAGAACCTGAATTCTGGGAAAATAACCTCACTACCCTACTATAAATACCCATGCTGCCTGCATTTATGTGTGAGCGTTTGAAACATGTTCTAAATTCTCCGCAGACATTTTGTGTTACATAGCAAATGTTGGGAGTGAGGGGGGGAGAATAAACTAAGTGGTGAAAAGGACCAGTTGCCTTTGGCTTAGGAACCATAGAGAAGAAGCACATAACACTGTCAAGAGAGAGCAGCCAGCTGCCCAGTTCTTCCTGGATTATTTCACTCACACAACTGAGTCACCTTACTTGTGTCTGATATGGCTCCATTTCAGAATTCCCAAAATCCTATCAAGAAGAAAGTTGGCCACTTCCTGTTTAGCTTTGAAACAACCGCTGGAGAAGGGTCTTCTGTATTAAATTCCCCTGTGTGCCTCTGTGCTGTTGAATGGCTTATCACTTGTTTTGTGGAAATTTTAGGGATAAAAGTAGCACGTGTGCTTAGGAAAATGGTCACAAATTGATCACACCCAACTGTAGTTAACCAGTATCACAAAAATGACTCTAGATGTCTTGTAACCAGGGAGCTTCCTTCTTGTAGGACCCCCTGTGCCCCCCAGTGAGGCCACTGTGACCCCTGCCCGGGTCGTTCTAGGGTCCCCATTGCCTGTTAAGTGTAGTGATTTGTTGGTCTTAGCACAGTTTTTTTGTTTGTTTGTTTGTTTTTTGTTGTTTTTTTTTACATGGGCAGGCACCAGGAATTGAACCCGGGTCCTCAGAGCACAGTTTTGTTTTGAGAGCTATACCTTCGATTGAGGTTACGTAGGTCTTTTATGTTTTTATTTGACTTCTGGGAATGAGAGATTTCTAGTAACGGAAAGATTAGTCAGACACATCCAATGGTACTTCACTTTTCAAGAGTTAATAACCCAAGGGTGAATAGGCACCTCATTTTGAGACTATATTTTGGAAAGATAAGAGCGGTCAGAGGCTGAAACCTATTTTCAAACTGACAGTAGTGCAACAATTCCACCAAACCCATAGTCTAGGTGGAGGTTCTCAAGGTTGACACCTCTGAGCATAATGTAATCCAAACACGTGTTTCAAGCATTCCTCTGAAATCTGGGTTGTGGATCCCACAATCTTCATAAAATGATTTCAGTGCTGTTTTTAGAAGAGGATTTGTTACCCATGAACTGATGCTTCACACATGCCATTGTGGTTTTCAAAAATAAGTCTGGCCTCTCCTCCAAAGTATTCAACATTTTTAAAGAAGATTTTATAAACCTTGGTGCCCAGTCCTGAAAATCAGGGAACGCAGTTCTCGGCTCTAAATAGGAAATTGGCCAAAGTGTGTGTGTGTGTGTGTATGTGTATACAGATTTTGTTTGTTTTTTTTGCCAATTATTGGGTTGGTCATTCATTTAACTTTTAGCTGTACATCCTATAGATAAACAAGAATATAACTGCACACTCTTCCTAAGCTATCTAGCAGTGCATTCTCTCAATATTTGACTGCTTGCTAAGCCATATAACCTCGACTCTGATAACCCAATACAGATGGTGAAAGAAGTAACACTAAATCCATTTTCCACTTACAGAACACATGGTCCATACTTGCCCGGTGTCATTAAATTCCTACATAATTTCTGTGCCACATAAGGCATTTTACATGATAAACGGCCAAGGTCACATAACACATGCTGTCCATCTCAGCATCTCTTGCATCAACCCACATTTGATTGGGTTGTAGTTAGTTTTTATGGATTCACACTACATTTCCTCTTAGAATTAAGTTCCCACTTAGCAGACAGAATTTAGGGCTGGCTATCCTTATAGACCTAAAGAAAAGCTCCTGTGTCATTCTCTTCTCCTTCTAGTCACTTTTTAGAATCAGCTGCCATTCTTTTAAAACCTATTTGCAGGGTAACCTTTTCTTTCTTTTGACCATTCCAGGTAAGGTGACACTTCCCAGGGTTTATTGTTTCCTGTGTTCTTTGAAATGCACATCTTTAAAATTTTCTTTTTGCATGAAAAGTTGTTTAGTGCAAGATTCTAAGTACAGTGGGTGCTGATTCCTGGTTTGAAAGGACACCTCTCGGATACTTTATCCTTTTAAGGACCCATTATTCTATTACAACACCCCAGAGGCATCTTAGCAACAGAGCCCTCCAGCCAAAACCATTCCACTTCATTTGTAGGAAACCTAACACTTGCCAGCTTTAGTGCAAGTAGCTCCTGGCCGCCTGGGGTTTATTTCTGAAATCCCGCTTTGTGCAGTTAGAGCGGGTTTGCTCACAGTTCTCCCGTCATTCCTTCCTCTCTCCTACTCACACCCTCGGTGCACATTTGCAGCTTCAGAAGTGCCTCCTGCATCTCAATTCCTTGCCGGAAATAGTGCAGAAATGATCATGTGCTGAAGCTGAATTGTACTGACATCGCTAGATAAACGTAATGAAAAGCTTTCCTTTTTATTTTTGTAAGGAAAACGTTTGACATCTTTAAAAGACAACCACAAAGAAGTGTCACTGGAGAGGTGGAGTAGAGGGCGGGGGGGCTGAGCTAAAACCTAGAGTGATCTTTGCCCCAGTTTGACTGGGATTCTACCTCAAACACTAACATTTTAAGTCTGACCGTTTGAATTGCCACCTTTCCCAGAAAATAGAGATAATCCTCTGAAACTTCTGTTTCACCACCTCAGAAATTACTAAACATGAGTGTACTCCAGCCCTGTGGCTGCCCGTGACTGTGCTCCTGAGTGTGCGTGGGCCACGCTCATCCAACCCGTGCACGCAGGTTTAAGTGAGGACACAAAAGTACAGTTCGCAAAAGATGCCTTTTTTAAAAAATAATCTGATAGGCTTTCAAGAGGGCACCTTTTCCGGAGGCAGTGAGGAAAAGTCGAAGAGTAGAGCTGGAGAGGCATTCCCCTGCCTGTCCTGACAGCTCCCCATTATTTCGCCCTCGCCCCTTTCCTGGAATGGCTCCATATAACCTAGTTGCAGTGCTGCAGGCCAGGCAAGACAGGCACTTCCCTGCAGCGTCGGCAACCAATGACCTTTACTGGCTGGCTGCTCCTGGCATCCTCAGACAAGGCAGAGAGGGAGTGTGGATACCCCTTTTCACTGAGGAGAAAACCCAACTGCGACGAGCCCAGTCGCTCACCGTAGCCAGCAGGCCACAGAAGTGTTTGAACTCAGGCTTCCTAATGCCACCTGGTCATGCCCCGTAACCCCTTCCCCCACCCCCTGCCTCCTGAATTTATCAAGCCAGGCAACAATAAATAAATAAATAATAGAAAAGAAAATTATGACTATAAAATACGTGGCTTATTTTTTTTTCATGTCATATCTTTAATTGCCTTTATAGCTAAGTTTTAAGCCTCCCGAGTTAAGTATAACTTGTTTTTGACACCAAAGGGTAGTGATCCAGTTGGATCACTTGGGTTATGTATATAGGACCTATTCTGAATTATTTGAAGCTAGTTAGGAAAATTCAAGGTGCCCTCAAAAGTTTGCTGTCACTGATGATATGCCATTGGGTGTGCCTTAAGTTCTGAAGGTAATTCCAAAAGAGAGTTCTAAACATGTTGTTTAGTGATACTAGATTTTTTTTTTATTTTTTATTAATTAAAAAAAATTACAGGAAACACAAACATTCCCAACGCATACACTCAGCAATTCACAATATCATCACATGATAACTAGATTTTTAAAATATGTATAATTCCCCATGAGCATGGTACTGAGAGATGTATGTGTGTGTGTGTGAGTGTTTGTTCTAGTTAGAAATGGTTGACCATACTTTAACTTTTTTTTTTCAAAAACCTTTGGTTTGATTTCTTAGGCATAATTGTAGGTAAATTTTGAGTATGTTTGGATGCTGTTTCAAAGTAGGACTAAATAAACTAATCCAAAAGAAAATTGTGGTGATAATGAAGAAGGTGGAATAATGACATAGGTAATGGTGTGTGAGGTTAATCCAGATTTTCCAGTCCAGATAAAATTGTGGGTTTTGCTCTTTAACCTTTGATATTGTGTTGTATTTTGAAATTAAGGTCAGAACTTTAAGAACATTTGCTTCTCATATCTTTCAAATTGGCCCACATGTAGTTTCAAATCGTGGAGAAAAGATGGTCCCAGGAAGAGTGACAAACACAAAAGCGAAGCTAATTCTTTTCCTTTTAAAAACTCTCAAGTTGCAGAAAGAAAACAGTCCCCGGAGAGGTGGTGGCTTCCTGTGTGACCACAAAGAAGGCCACCTCCGCCCCTTCGCCCACCAGGGGGGCGTCCGTGCACCACGCCCCATGGGGGTGTGGTCCTGCTCCGGCCCAGAGCCCATCCCGTTTGAAGACCGCCCGCTGTCCAAGCTCAAGGAGTCGGACAGGTGCTCAGCCAGCGAAAACCTCTACCTGGAGACCTTGGTGCTGGAGGAGGAGCCCGAGGAGCTCCCGCCCCGCAGGCTGGACAAGGAGCTCAGGACCTGCCTCATGGTCAGACTCTGCATTTTCCACTCGGGTTGGGAACCACAGAATGAAGACGTGGCAGTTAAACCTGGCCACGTCCATCAGAGTTCCCTCTGGCGGGCTCCAGGGGCTTTGGCATGTTGCAAACTTCGAATTTAGTAAAAGGGAAATCTTCACAATGGTAGGATAATTGCTGTGCGGTCCTGACCCTAAACTCCTAGTGTGTTCTGTGGTAAGTTTGGGTCTGCCCTCTTGTCTCCACAGTCTGGTTTAGAAACACGGGGACAATGTCCCATGGATAGGAAAGGTCCCACAAATGAGCATGTCCAATAAAACATGCAAGGGGAAGTAAGTAATTCTGGGCAGTGTGTATTTTCAAATTTTCTTAAAATCATAATATAGTCTTCTGATTCTTGAAAACTAGTAAACAAAAAAATTCTGCTTTAAAGAAATAACCTGACATTTGGAAGTAGCAAATATCACCAAGTGATGACCTATTATGAATACCTCATTCTGTGCAAAGGGAAAAATATCCGATACTTAGAAACCATACATAAGTTGGATTCCTGAATGCCTAATGTGATAAGCTATATAATAAAATTTCCATAGCACACAGCATTAGGTTTTTCTGGTTATATCCTTTCTAAAGCAGGTTTTAAAAACTGATTCTAGGGATCATTTCCTGAGAAGCATCTTATCAGTTATTTTAGCTGTCATTTTGTCTCCCAAACACTTCAGAAAATTAGAAGGATCCACGTCAAGTAGTGTTGTTGAAATGTGGAAAAATTCCAGTACACTCACATGTCAGTGAAATAAAGTATCTTATCCTCAGCATTATGGATTAGGCTAACCATATGAGACTGCCAATGTCCCACCATTTTTGAGCTATTGGCAGATTCCTATGAGGTTCAGTTTAACAGCAGAAAGTGGGATCAGGGTAATGAAGCTGTGTCCTAGCCCTACCTCTGTGACGTGGCCTGAGTGCAGTGCTATTCATGGCAGAGCTAGGGGGCACCTTGCTGTACCCCTGCTGTCCCAAGGAATCAATTTCAGTTACTATCAAAGCCTTTGTAGGTTCCTTGCTCCTTCTTAAAGAAATGTCAGCACACAGGTGTTTTCTCAATTGACAACCTCATGTTTACCTGCCTCTCTACCAGCACAGAGAGCTCTCATTCTTAAAGGGAAGTCACAGTAACTTCACCTTGGATTCTAAATGGAAATGTTTAAAACCAAGGAAGTGCCCAAGCTTACGAGTGTCAGCTCAACATCTACAGTAGGGTTTGAACTGAGAGACAAGTGATCCCACCCTCCTCTCCCAGCCTCCATCTGCCTTTTTCTCCACCCCCTACCCACCATCCCCCTACCTCTCTCTCTCTACCCCTCCATCCCCCCAACTTTCACACACACACATACTAACACTTATTTGGGTTTTGGCTGCTGGCTTTGAAACTCACATAGTTAGTGTAGTCCTTGGAGTTTGGGCTCCTCCCTGGTGGAATGAAGCTGCAACCCCTCATCAGGCTTGGATGTGTGGTTTTATTGTTGTACTTCAAAGGGCTTGAGGCAGGCACACTCCCGGCCAAAACTTTGCCTCAATGTACATTTTAAATGGCATTTTCCTAGGGGAACAGAGCAAAACAAATCATTTCAGCACATTCAGAGCTCCTAGGCAACAAAATTAGCGGATTCAGACAAAATTATTTCTTCTTTATAGGAAGAAGAAAATCACAAGGGAAATCTTCAAAGGTAAGAAAGATTGATGAGAATTATTAATTCCAGACGACTGAAATAAATCTCTTGGTTTTACAATTCCATTTTATTGATGCAGTTTATTGTAACACTCTTCAAAATGACTTGAAACTGGACTTCTGAATAAGGAGTTGCTTTATTATCATTAATTTTGTAAATATAATAGCCACAGAAAGGCCAGGTTTGTGGTAATGTGCCACAGTTTTACGATAAGGACCTTCAAGCTGGAGTTGTGAATGTGGACAAAGGAATCATTTATGTACTATGGTCTTTGAAAAGTCATGGGAATCTCTCTCCTCTGTTTAAAGTTTGGAAAAACTCCCACTTTATATTCCATGAGGCTGTCTATTTAAAAGCTCTACGAGGAGGATTTATTAAAATATTTCCTATCAGTAATCCTTGAAGAAAATAAAAGTGGTGGGTGTTGGTATTAGTCACATCCCAACTGTTTTCCGCACCCCAGATTAATTTCCTCCAGTTCTGCTCCTTCTTTATTCCATAGATGCTCCCCTACCATTTCCAGCGTGTACAATTTCTCCTCAAGGCAGTGGGCCAGTTTCAAATTTCCTCATCCCTGATTTTCTCTTAAACTTCAAGGCTCTTAATTACTGTCTGCTTCCCGATTTGCTCTTGATCAAATTCCCCAACACCTGGAATTGCCTCAGGTTACACTTTCACCTCTCAAGTGTTTTGTTTTCCCTGGTTATTCTTGGGCTGTGCAGGACAGTGCCTGAGAGCTCAGGCCCTGGACCCAAACAGCCTAGGTTCAAGGCTAGGCCAGCCCCACACTAGCCATGTAAACTTGGTAAGTTGCTTAACATCCTCATGCCTCTTTTTCCTTCTCTGTATACAGGAGGCGTTTATGTCTCTCAATCGCTTAAATGTGTTAATAAAGATAAAACAGTGAAAGCAATGCCTGGCACAGGAGAGCCATTGAACAAATTTTAGCTGTTGTTACCCCCTTCTTTTCACAGCAGTGCAATCTCAATGTCCAACTTTGGATTTACAGCAAAGCTCTTTTACCACCCAGTCCTATTTTCTATCTTAATTGCTTTTGTTCATTCAAAAAAGTAATCCACACTTGTAAAAATTCAAAGAATATCAAAACATTAAAGTAAAAAGGTGTGGGTGACTTCCCCACAACCCCCCTTTCCCCGCCTTCACCGTACCCTTCTCCAGGCCTCTGCAAGCACCCGTGCATTTTCCAAATACATCCTGCTTTTTTGTGGTTATGGTTTTGCCTTGGCCTCTTCTCAGACTGAGCCTCCCCTTCTCTGTCTGGCCACTTGATCCCTGTTCCACTACCTCCATCCAAGCCGTGGCAGAGAGGCAGCACCTACCCTGAGAGCGTGCCTGGGGGCAAAAACGGGAGTTGCATAAGCTACGGCCAGAGAAACTTGGATCGGGTATCTGAGCCCCTCAGGGAGCAGTGTTCTGGAAACACATTGTTATTTCAGTGACTCCCTGACTTAACCAGAAGCAAGAAGAGGAAAAACAGGTTTGCCCGAAAGCTCAAGACCTAGTGCAAATCCACCCATCCCTTCCATTTTCCTTTGTTTAGAGCACTGTTTTATAGCCAGCATTCTAGTATCTATAAAGCCACTGGACAGTTTGCCGATGATTTGTAACAAACAAGAATATCACCGCTGGCTTTTCCATCCAGTCAGAAATAACAAAATGGAATGCCTGAAAACATCATTTTTAGCTTGCTGCTGTAGCTCATGGGGTGACAACAATCAAATGTCCTATCCCCCCAGGGTGAAGGCAGTTTTCAGCAAAGCTGCCCAGAGCCTTGCTGGCTCTGTGGCCACCCCTTCGTCCCCTCGAGACTTGCTCAGAGCAGGATCCCAGCTCTGACTTCCCCATCCTCAGGGGGTCCTGTGAAGGCCTGGCCCTCTTTGGCAGGGCCTAGGGTATTTAAAGCTCTGTTGTAGGGGGTCAGGGAAATGTTAATACATCCTGTGAGAAACGGAGCAAGTTGCAGATGGTCCACACCCACCCACCACCCCACCCCACACCAGGCCTGATTTGCGTGACTCAGCAGCCAGCCCAGCCCAGCCCCAAACCTTCCTGACACTGCTTCTTAGGCCCTGGGTGGATCGACAAGCTGCCGTGGGCTGGGACCTCCTCTCCTTTAAATCCCCAGCACCTCACCTGCCCAGGCATATACAAGGCCTTCCGTAAATTCATGATGGAAATATGTTGGCTCGAAGTGCTAATATATTGAGGAATCTGTGTCCCAAAATATCCAGGAGGCAAATTCCCCCAAACTGGTGCCTGTCTTAACCCTTCCATTGTGTTTGTGTCTCTGAGGGAGTTTTTCTCTTATCTAAAGATAAATGAGCAAGAAGAAGAATGCTTGATTATAAAGAGGGGAGTGCTGAGCCCCTTTGGTGAATTTGGGAAGTGCCAGATGGAATTTTTGTCAGAAATCATATTTGGAGATTACTTGCCAATCTGATTCCGTCTTCCACTTCTCTCCTTTCTTCTGGGTCTTCTGTTCAGCCTTTGAGGAGTTTTGGGACTGATGGGTGAAAAGAGACTTGAGGTTATAATTCCTTTGTTGCAGCATCTGTCTCCACTTAGCTCATTTGGATAGGCGCTGTGGTGTACTTGTCTCTGTATTAGGAGCAGCTGACATAATGCCTGGAACTTAGTAAATTCAGCGCCAGGCCTGGCTCCAATGCTCTCGTCACCGTTTGGGATGCCAAGGCCAGCTGTTTCCCCACAGCTTCCCTGGCTTCTTGGAGGACATCAGGGGGTAAAAATGAAACTAGTAGCCACAGCGCTTGGAGTTGCTTCTATGAAACTCTGACCAAGACAAGGCTCCTGGAGCAATTCCACAGCCCTGTGTCCACTGACTGCCATAGGGTCACCTCCCAAGTGGGACACATCAAGCAGCCAGAGTATTCCTCAGGGGCCAGCCAGTAGTGCAGGCCAGGCTGATGCCTTAACAACTACTCATGCTCAGAGCAGTGCACACTGTCGGGGAGGAAGGGATGCTGGGGGGTCACAGATAAGTGGGCCTCCCCCCCACCCCCCCGTAGAGGTGCCCTGTCACTTTTTAGGCAGGGGTCTCGGAGCGGGGGTGGGGGTGGGGTGGAATCCTCCTGTAGGGAGGGGGTCTCCCAGTAAGGGGGCTCCCTGTAGGAGGGGCTCTCCCTGGGCAGGGTCCCTCTAAAGGGCCTGCTCCCTGACATCCTCTCTTCCCACTTCCCCAGGGCGGTTTCCGTGTCCTCCATGTCGGAGTTCCAGCGCCTGATGGACATTTCTCCCTTCCTGCCTGAGAAGGGCCTGCCTTCCAGCAAGGAGGACGTCACCCCTCCACTGTCTCCCGACGACCTGAAGTACATTGAGGAGTTCAGCGACGCGGGCTGGGACTACTCCCCAGGGCCCCCGGAGCTGTGGGCCGACCGGACGGCGGCAGGGAGGGCGGGGGGCGACGCGGCCCCGGGGCCCTTCCCGGACTCGGCGTGGTACCTCACCACGAGCGTCACCCTGACCACGGACACCGTGGCCAGCCCCGAGCACGGCCGCCGGCAGCCCCCGCGGGGCCACGTGGTGGCCGAGCGGGCCCTGCGCGCGTTGCCCCCCAGCCCGCCCGCACTGCGCCGGGCGGGGGCGGCGGACACCAAGGGGGGCCCTCCGGAGGCTGTGCTTGGCAGGTGGCCGTGCGATCTCCCCAGACACCCCCGAGACTTTGCGGAGGGCGGGCTGCACCCCCTGGACGGCCCCGCGTGTGCCTCTCTGGGCTTCGCCTCCCCGCTGCACAGCCTGGAGATGTCCAAGAACATGAGCGACGACATGAAGGAGGTGGCCTTCTCGGTGCGGGGGCCCCTCTGCGCTGAGGCCGCGGGGCCTCCGGTCAAGGACACGGCCTGCCAGACCAACGGGTGCCGGACGACGGGCACGCAGACCGCCCAGACCATCAGCGTGGGCCTGCAGACTGAAGCCCTGCGGGCCGGCGCCATCACCAGCAGCCCCCTCAAGTGTCTCACGCCCAAGGCGGGGGGCGGCGCCACCCCCGTGTCCTCTCCTTCCCGCAGCCTGCGGAGCCGGCAGGTGGCTCCCGCCATCGAGAAGGTGCAGGCCAAGTTCGAGCGTACGTGCTGCTCCCCCAAGTACGGGTCTCCCAAGCTGCAGAGGAAGCCCCTCCCCAAAGCTGACCAGCCAAATTGCAGGACCTCCCCCGGAGTGCCCCAAAAAGGGTACAGCGAGTCGGCTTGGGCGCGCTCCACCACGACGAGGGAGAGCCCTGTGCACGCGACCATCACCGACGGCCTTTCCAGCCTCTTCAACATCATCGATCACAGCCCGGTGGTGCAGGACCCCTTCCAGAAGGGGGCGCGGGCCGCGAGCCGGTCTCGCTCGGCGGAATCCCGAGCAGAGCTGGGCCCCGGCCAGGAAACGGGCACCAGTTCCCGGGGAAGGTCGCCCAGCCCGGTCGCGGCGGGCTCGGAGACGTGCAGGGAGGAGGGGGCGGAGGGCACGCCCGTGCGGCAGGACCTGTCCGCTGCCCCTGGTCACACCCTCACAGAGAACACTGCCCGGATCCTCAGCAAGAAGCTGTTGGAGCATGCCTTAAAGGAGGAGAGGCGGCAGGCGCTGCATGGCCCCCCAGGTCTGAACTGTGACAGCTACAGGGGAGAAATGGTCAGAGCCGAGCCAGGGTCCATGGAGGTAATGAGCACCCAGCACCCCACACCTCACTCCACCGACTTCCTCCCTGTGAATAGTGGGGGCGTTTGAACCTGGCCTGGTAGGAATGGTTCCCAGGAGGTTGCTGTGAGCTGGGCAGGTGTGGATTACAGGAGAATGGAGCAAGCAGAAACATAAAGCTTGAGCCACTTGAAGAAAATTCCAGGTTCTTGTCCTCAGAAAGTCACAGAGGGCATGGCTTGATTCAGGTTCTGTCCTCCAGCCTGGGTGATTGAGGCTCATTTGTTCTATCTGGGCTTGTCATTTAGGGTTGTTATTGACCGACTTTATGTACGGATTTGCAACCAGGAAATGTGTGTGTGTGTGTGCGTGCGTGCGTGGTAGTAGTGAAAAGTATGTTAGAGTGTTTTCGGGGTTTTTGCATGCCACAGACCTTCACAGGAGACGGAATGCGAGGCGGGGCAGAGAAGGCTCTGATAGTATGGAGACTAGAACTTCTGTCATCAGAAACTGCAGTGAGAACATCTGGATTCCAGGGCCAGCTTCCATGTAAAATGGCAGTCTGACATGTACTTAGGGTCCATAAATCCCATCCCCTTCACAGTAAAACCAGATGAGAATGAGACCGATGGATAAAATCAGTTCTGCTTTAATGCAGCTTGTAGATTTCAGCATCATTCACAGGTCAGTCCGCCTTGAATTCTATCCCTATGCATACCCGCAAGGAGTATATTTACACCACACCACTTTCAAAGCCTTCTCATTGCAAGAATGAGCAAAAGAAAACAAAGCCAGTTATACGGCTGGTGGTGTAAGCAGAGGCGATGCCTCCTGCCTCGTGCAATACTGAAAGGACATGTTTTCCCATGAGTCTGTTTTATGACTGATCCCATGTGTGAGACTGGATTGAGGGGCCTGATTCCCCTGTGTCCCAGATGTACAAACCCCACAGCAAGAGCAGGGGAAGCTCCTGGTAAACAGTCTCCCAGCAGCATTCTCCAAGCTGGGTGGCTCCAGCAGCTCCTCCACTGCTCAGAGGAGAAGGAGAGGCTCCCCATGGGGTGCTTGCTTCTTTTCAACCATGGCCCAGAGCCAAAAGCTTCCCAAGTGAGATCAGGGCAAGGTGAATTTCCTATATCACCCAATCACCTTCTATACTACATTTCCCCACAGTGGGGAAAAATGAGGGTTAGGCTCCCAGTTCAATTCACCACAGAGGATTTAACTCAAAATAGAGGGTTGAAATCTCAAGTAGGTTAAACTACAAGAAATTGCTGATGACCTACAGTAAGGACAATTTCATACAGTTCAACTTAATCCAGAATATTTGTACAAGGTGCGGTTAAATAACATAACTAAAGCATAGGATGTTGTTTCTATGACAAACATATGTCAGGTTCTGAGCAACATACACATAAATGAGCTTTTGCAAGGTTAGTATAGCTTGGGTGTTGCCTATATGATCAAGTAGGTTATATATATACTGGTCTAATGAGGCTAGTAATGTTTACCCTTGTTTTCATAGGTGCCCGACCACATTTGTCAGGCAGGTTCAGCACTTCGATTCTTTCTCCAGTAGGAGAATACTGTTTCTTGGTAATGGTAGAGATCCCCACCATTCTCTTTGTTATGCTGTCAGAGTGTATATTCCAGAAAACTTTTCTCAATTATGAGCACCGCAGTTCCACCACGAAGGGCTCCACCATCGCCCATTAATGAGTTTACCATTTTAAGTACACAGGCCAGCCTGGGCCAAACTTCTCTTCTTCCTTAGCACTTTTGATCGTCTTCCTGTTCACTTAGCCCCTGTCTAGTCTAAAAGCTGACTTGGCCTTGCAGCCAGCAGATAGTCAGGGCTCAGCACACATTCTGAAACTGAAGAGGAGAAGAAGCAGGGGGTAGTGAGGCCCGTGTGCTGGCCCCTTGGACACCTCCACTGCCCACTCGCTCTGGCAGTAACTGCCAGGAATCTTGAATTCAAACCCATTCCCCCACGCCACACCTTGTCTCATTTCCCCAGCTGGGTCTTGTGGTTTTCCTTCTTTCCCTTGGAAGAGGATGCCTCCCAAGTCTCTCTCTGTCTTAACCCTATCTCCTCACCAAAACTTCCAAATGCCTAATCCTTATTGTCTGGGTAACTTAACATGGATGCCTTCCACCCGTCACCTCCCTAGACTTGCTCCCCCCAGCCGTCTTCCCAGTCTTTCCTGGCTCAGAACTTTAGAGCCACCCTGATTTTTGGCTTTCCTTGTTGCCACATTCAACCATGGAAATATTGCTTCCATCCACTAACCCCCTTTCCATCTTTGCTGTGACACTCCTGGTTTCTGTCCTCTCTACCTCTTGTTTGGAACACTGGAATAGTCTCCTAATTGTTTTTTTTTCTGCTCTCTTTTCCCCATTCCAGTCGAACACGCATACAATTGTCCCCATTGTTTCATTAAAATCGAGCTCTGATTATTTTAGGTTCTTACTCAGACACTTTCAGTGCCACCACCACTCCCATTCCTTGAAGACTAATGGTCAGATTTCTTAGCATGTTCTTCATGGTTTCTATGATATCACCCAACCTCCCTCCCTTGTCTTACTTCCCTCCAACTTTTCTGCTTCATGAACTCATGGCTATCCTCAGACTCAGTCTGTTCTTTCCTAATGCTGGGCTTCATCCTTGCTGTTCCTCTCCTCAAATGGCCTCAATCTGGGGAATCTTCTCCATTGGCCAAGGCTCAAAGGCTCATTCAAAGGCTGATTTACCTTCCTCTTTCTCCCCCCACACCTTAAGCCTCCCACATCTGTTCTTCCATGGCACGACGCTTGTAGGATTCACAAGGATTTATCACATTTCTTTGCAAAGAGTACGGAATTCTTACCTCTCCTGTCCAACTGGAAATACTTTTCAAACACAGACTGCATTTTGGGTTCCCCAATGCCTAGCATAATGCTTTAAGCATGGATACATGGATCTTTACCAGAGAGAATCTATGCAGGATTTCCTGGTTTGTCCCCAAATGCTTCCTCTCTGTGCCGTCCTTTCCTGTCCAGTCTCTTCCCTGGGACAATTGACCCATATCTCAGAATAGCACACTAAGGCAGGCTTGCTAAAGTGGTTTGCAGTGAGTGGCATGATATATCTCCTCTTGGCCTGACTTTCAAAGACAAGTTGGACCATCTGGCCATTTCAAGCTTGCCTGGCCCTTGCCTGCCTTTCAGAATTTTTTACATTTCTCCTTTCCAGATTATACTACCTCAAGTCAGATTTTATTTTTTATATGTTAGCTCAATTTATATTTCACCATATCATCAGCCTCCTTATAGCCAAATGATTAACAAGAATCATATACTGCCCACCTGTGTTTTTAGTGTTCCACAGAATTTTTAAATAATTGGCTGAATCTGCCTATTCTCTGTGGTTTCTCCGGCACTCTTACATCTCTGCAGCATCTGTCCTCTCTATTGCCGCCTGTAACAATTAGTAAGAGTGGGCTCCCTTTCCCTTCCTGCAAAATTCCTTCATCTACTGAGTCTAAATAAGTTCATGACTAAAATTGCACCTTAATGAATCCGTGAAATATCTCTTTGCTACTAAACACAGTCCTTTAAAAAGCACCACGCTTTGTTTCTAGGGTCCCAATTCATATTTGAGTCACATCAAGTCTATGTTTAAATTTGCTGTTGTGCTTATTAAATTTAAAATGCATAAAATAAATAGCATCCCCTTTTCTTGAAGGAAAATTTTTCTTAAAAAAAAATTTTCCCACAACCTCCAGTCAACCTAGTTACATGTCTGGATATGTTTGCACTTATGCTACGTGAGATCCGCTTGTGGTCTGTGCAGTTGAATTGCGTGTGTGAATGCACGCGCACATCCATGGATTTTCCTGGGGCAATCATCTGAAGTCCCACCTTGAGAGCCCTTTAGGGAACCCAGGACTTTTAAGGTTTTGATGCACATGGTCCATCATCCTTTAGAATGCCTCTTTCTCCGGTGGGCACTTGAAGGCTTCCAACTGTACAATCTTGGGCTCCACTCCCCACCAGACCACCTTCACCCGTCAGTGTTGTCCAGGTATAACATCACACCCTGGACACCTACAGCAACTTGCTCTCTAAACTTCCTCTAGCTTGTCCAGTCCTCCAAGCAGTGCTGCTCCCAGTAGCAAGAATCTTCCGGAAGCATCATTAGACTCCCTCTTCCCTCGGAACTGTGGCTCTGTTAGGCCCTATTAGGCTCATGTTTCCTCTAAACTCCTCATCGAGGACCCTCCCCAAATGGTCCTATCTCCCCTCCCTTTATCTCTAATTGCAATAGGCATCATTATACCCAAATTCAAACCCAGCCAGACAAGACTCCTTCGTATGACGTTATAGCAAAATATTCTAAAAGTACCTTCTTCAAGGCCTTTTCAGTGAAATTAGCATGATTATGGTAAAGAGAATGTTCCAGAAACAATCCAGATTTTATGTGCAGAGTTGAGAAATTAATCACTTTTAATTTCTTAAGTAAATAGAGCACTCTAATGAAGAACAATGAAGTTATGCCACAAAATATAATACCAGAATTTTAAGTCTATTTGAAGAACATAGGATAAGGAATAATGGAAGTAATCAAAAGGACAACAAATGAGATTTGTTCTCGTTATTTATCAAATAAAGCCATGAAAAATTATTTTAGTAGTTCCATATCCATTTATCTGAAGTGAAAATGACTTATAATGGACAATCATGATTTATAATAAACCAAGACTTTAACCTCTAGTTCCCCAATTTTGGAGACTGTTCAATATCTGTCCCTTAATTATAAATCTGAAGTTCATAAAAGTTTAAATAGTTTACAAATGATATATACAAATATTTAAGAAATTCAAAGTTTTGCTTTATTGTTATGACCAAGAACTTCCACTTACATCTTACTTGTGAATATGTCTTTCCTTTTTATTGGCAAGGATATTTTTACCATCACAGATACCTACTAATTATACAAGCTTTTTATTTATACCATTACATTACTGTTTTTAAGAAGTCTGAATATATGAAAATACACTCCTAAATCAAGCTAGCATATCCTATTGTATTGTCCAGTTACATTTGAGAATTTACAGCTCTTTCCATTCACTTTCTTTTTAGTTTATAATATGCATTTACCCAGTCCTGTTCTTAAACATTTCTGTGATATTCCAGAGAACAGAAAAGTGTCCTCCACTAACGTTTCCTACACTTCTGTTATGGGTCTTGATAATCTTCCTGAATAACACGTGTTCAGAAAAATCTGTTTCTTCTGAGCAGTATTTCTCTTACAAAACTCTGAGAAACAGAGGAGGTCACCCCAGGATTCTGACACATTCTCACTGCCCTACTTCTGGGTGTCTCATGAAGCTACAACCACTCTGCCCACCTCCCACCTTACCCCCAGAATCAGAAAGCATGGTCCCAGCTTCCATGGAAAACTCCTCCTCAGTCCTTCCCCTTTCCGTTTCCAGGTCTCCTAGAACATTCCTCGTTGTCAGGCCACTGGGTTCATAAACACAACTAGAAAAACTTTGCTATTACACGGCCTGCATGTTCTAAGATAGGAGTCTGTGAGAGGACAAATTTGGTGGGCTGAGTGTCCCCAGGTAACAAACGTGCCTTCTGCCTAACCCAGCCCTCTGGGCGCAGGTAAGCCGCTCGCTGCTGGGGGGCCAGGCGGGCCTTCCCTGGACTCTGGGGAAATCCAGTGGAATCAGGGCCACGTCCTAGAGCATTAGCTTGGCTGTGTCTCTAGTGTCCATTGATATTAGTAACTGAATAGAAATTGTTTTTGGAACAACAACAACAAAAAATGCTTTAAGGTACTAACAGTGAGTGCTCCAAGGAATCTGCAGTCATATAAAGAAAAACTTTAATGATGAGGTGCACACACTGTGGTGTGAAAATAGTTTTATAGTTCAAAGCTGTGCCTCTTGGCAGCCCATTGTGGGCCTCCGTAGAGAGATATTTAGATTTGCTTCTGCCTGGATGTGTTTGTTATCAGAAGAGACAGTTGGCAGGCTGGGGGGGCGGGGTGGGGCACATGTTCCCGGAGTTTTAGACCCCGCCAGGGCCCTTCCCTGCAGTGCTAAATGTCGAGTGCCCTTTTTCTCTTTTCCGTTGGAATTGTGCTTGTTGTAGATGTTCCAGTGGATTATTCTGTGTTTGAATTGATGTAACACACTAGACCCATTGGTTATCCCTTTCCGCCATCCCATAAATTACGCAGTAGTTCAGGGTTTTCATTCCAAAATAACCAGGTTGTACCACGGGGCCACTTCTGAGCTCTCCGCCCCCACCCTCAGCATCCTGTTTGGAACCTCTTCCTGAGTATACGCCCATATCGAGACACAGGGCTGGCAGAGACACCCCTGCACTAGGAACAGGGGAGAGGAAAGCAAACCTCCCTTTCTCACCTCCTCTCTCCTTCCACAAGCTACTTAACTGCTTCTTTTTCTCTTGAAGCTACAGCACCAATTCAGCGGTGCTCAGAGAAGCTGGGAGAAAGAATTATCATCTGAAAAGGCCATGCCTCCCCTCCCTCCCATGCCTGAGTAGAAAATGTGAGGGGAAAATTTTAGGAGGAACAGTGGTGGTTCTGTCAGTGTGGCCCAAACAAGCCAGGCCTTAGAATGTCACGCGGGTTCCGTGTCAGCATTCGCCAAACCACGCTTGAAACGTGAAATGCTAAAGGGCGGCTAAAGGGCAACTCGGGGAAGAATAGACAGCGAGAGAGGGCTGTCGCGGCTCCGGAATGATGGGTGTATGTGCTTGGCGGTTACTTCTCTCCAAGTGGTGGCAGGTGACAAAACCCACGCAGCTCAGGAGCGCGGCTGGGTCCCCCATCTCTGCCTTGGAGTGAATGTGCCCAGTTCCAAGGGTCCCCTTTGACTATAAAACCTGTTCTCTGGTCTCCTTTTTAAAAAGTGCTTTCCAACCTTCTTGCTTTTCTTTTCTTTCTCTGTCTGTTCTGTCCAGAACCAAACTGTCTTACTAACTGCCCCCTGGCGACTCTAGCCCTGCCTGCCTCGCTCTGTAAGTGCCTTCTTCCTTGTTTCCACACTATCTGCAGAGGTCATTGTGTGTAACTGTGTGGTTGGCATCACAAACGCGACCCCATGTCACTCGCCATGTGCCGCTGCTCCGTGCAATCCCCTCCCACACTTCCAGGGGCTCCTGGGGGCCCGCATAGCCGCATAGCCCTACAGTCTGTTGTCCTGCCCCAGCCCTCCCGTTTGCGTCCATCTGAGTCACTGCGTCAGCCCGCAACTCCAGGAGAAGATAGGTTTTTAGGTTATAAAGATTCAGATGTCCCCCACTCCGACACTGTTTGCAGCGGGTTTGCCTTCAGGAAATAAAGGGATACTGGCTGGCGGGGGCGAGGCGTTGGTTTCTGTGGCACGGAGCCGGACTTAAAGGCCAGCTTCTGTCAGGACCCCCATTTCCCATTGGCCTACTCCTGCTCATCAGCCTCTCTGCCCACATGAGCGATGTCACCGAATGTCGTGATGGGGTGTGCCCATAACTGGGGACGCGTCCCCCCGCCCCAGTCATGCCAGAGAGATGACTCCGAGTGTGTCTTGCCCTTCCAAGGGGCTGCCGGAGGTGACACAGGAAGCGCTCAATAAATGCATGTTGAAGGAATGAATGAGCAGCCAGACCATCCCTGCTTGAAATATCTTGAAAACTTCTCCCATAATTGCCTTGAGCACCTGAATCAAGGCACCCGAGAAAACACAAGCTTGGCTTTTGATGAAGGATCCTGTCTCCACTCACTCACCTCATCCACTGGTCTGAACTTGAACCGTTCTAATACAGAAACATCATCTGCTCCCTAAAGCAAAAGATGTACCCCAGAAAAATAACAAGGAAAATACCATTTGCGGGGGGCTATTTCGAAGAGAGATGCTCCAGGGGCAACACCCCAGCACGGAGGCAGGTCCAACCCCCCTCTGTTATGGTTCTTGGGAAAGGCCACATGGCATGCGTGCATGTGCTGGCAGACTACTGCAGAAAAAAGCCATTCCCTTGAACAGAGGGGGATGCTGCGTTTCTTTTTCTCATAGGAATTCACAAGGAGCTGCTGGGAGGAGGGCTGCAGAAAATTCTAATAAAAACTCATTCTTGCTTAGGATCAGCAAGATGGAGATGGGCTGCAGGGCATCAGCAGCAGCCTCGCCAAACATGCATGCACATGTGCACACACAGACATGCTGCCCATCACAATCACGGAGACACAAAACACAGGACGGCTGCAGATGTCCCAAGCTGTCCGTCCCCTGGTGCACTGTGGGCCAAGGTGAGGTAGGACAAAGGCTGCAGGCATTAGTTCCCACTCCAGTGCTGGAGCGGGAGAGGCATTTCCTGTGACACCCCTTAGCAAAGCGCTCTGCTAATCGAGCCCCCCCCCCCCTTGTCATATGAAGTGCCAGGCTTGCAGCGGCACGATACTGACGAGCTGTCTGCAGTGTGAGCGCTGTTCCTTTGCTGCAGAGCCCGCTCGGAGGCAGGGAAGCCCTTCCCTCCACCGTGACCTGTGTTGTCCACTGATGGCCTGGCGCCCCTGCCACAGCTGCCTGTCTTCTGTCCTCTTCCTCCTCCAGGACTTTGTCCACTGGACTCAGCGCTCCTGTTGCTTGCCTCCACTGCCTCATTCCGCCTCACTCTAGTCTTCTTCATTGCATGTCTCGTCTCCATAAGTCCTGCCGTGTAGAATCCACTTCCTCACGGGCTCCGCAGGCCCTTGCCTGTCGCCATTCGCCCTGAGACTTCCTTGCAGCGGTTGGCCATCTTGCCTATTGGTTCTTCCACCCCCATGTCCTCACAGTTTCCCCATGCCACAGCTTTCTTCATTTCTGTGCACCAGCAAATTCCAAGTTGGGCAACCTCGTTTCCTAGCACACAGACTAAGGACAAGTTGTTCGACATTCTTTAAAAACAAAAAAGTACCAGGAGACCCTTGCACATCAGTATTCCAGGTGATCTGCACCTCAGTTTGTCTGTCTTGCATCACCTGTCTTCAGAATGTGCGGGATGCCTCACAAAATCACAAGTGCACACTACTCCACTTTTTAGAAATGCTGCTCTGGTGAATTGTCATCAAAGGAGACTAGGCCTAAGTTAGATTTTCTGCCTGCAGCATTTTTTTTTTTCCACCTGGTGGGAGTTTGTTTAACCTACTGCCTGTCAGTTTGGAATGAGCAGTTGTCAGGTGAGTCTCGGTGCTAATACAGCTGGAGGAAATCATAGGTTTCTTTATGGGCCCCACATAGACCAAGACCCAGGTAACTCAAGAGGACCGAAAAAATTAGATCACCCGGGTAGGCAGGCAGTGAGGTGGATGTGGAGACACAGCTGCAGTCGCTTCTCCCCCATCTTAGGTCCACCCCAACCTAGTCCTGAAGGAGCTACGTAAAACATACCCATGTCACGGTGTTGCCACCTCTTGTCTTATCATCCAGTTAATGTAGTCAGTGGTCATTTGTGTTGAGTTCTTTACTCATCATTTTAAGTTCAAAAGTTGCTCATGGTCTATTGCATTTAACTTCGGTCCATTGAAATGTGTGTGTGGGGGGGGGGCAGTAGCCATCGAAGAACCTACCATTCGGACTAACCCTCTTTTCCCTTTCTCACCTCTGAAGGAACTGCCTTGTTCTGCACTAGCTCCATCCCTCCAGCCCTGCTTCTCCAGGCCGGAGAGACCAGCAAACCGCCGCCCTCCATCCCGCTGGGCTTCCCATTCCCCCACTGCCTCCCAGTCTCAGTCCACCGGAGACCTGACCTCCCCGGCAGACCCCCGGGATGAGGAGTCCCCTGCAGAGAAGCTCAGCCAGTGAGCCAGCCTGCATGAACGGCCACAGAATAACTCACTGTACTTGGCCCACCCATCCACCGCCATGAACCAACCTCTGCCCGCAAGGAGAGATCTCGTTTTCCCAAGGTCAAAGAATGTTAAAAAAAAAAAAAAAAAAATACACGCAGCTGCTGAATGTTCAACCTGTGAGCCT
The DNA here is from genome assembly GCA_004026745.1 of Myrmecophaga tridactyla. Taxonomy (NCBI): domain Eukaryota; kingdom Metazoa; phylum Chordata; class Mammalia; order Pilosa; family Myrmecophagidae; genus Myrmecophaga; species Myrmecophaga tridactyla. Next base: position 38,711 of record PVIY010004046.1, on the reverse strand, counting down.
GAGATGTTTCTAGAATGAAACAGTCAACGTGCCTGTAATAACTTAATTTTTTTCATAGCTCAGAAAACTATTTTTGTCTCCCATCTTTTTTACACACAGTATATTAAACAAAACAACAAAAAAGGTAAAGACGATATACATTTAAAAAATGAAAGTCTTAAAAAATGTACATTTTAAGAGATTCTGAGTGCCCTCGCTCTCAAAACCGACTGCCTTTATGTTAAATTTGCACTGTTACATTCTGGTTTGGTTTGAGCTCATGCTGAATTAGAGTATTTTAAGTTAATTTTATTTTGTCAGTGTTGTTATTTTTTAAGATTTTTTGAAGTGCTTCAGACTGATTTAGTGAACTTTTTGTACTGAAAAAGCCATGAAGCCAGTAGACAAGATAGGTATTCTCTAGACTGGCGGGGATACAGGTCAACATTTTTGAAAGGTACCAAGTCTTCCGATGGGCTGATGTGATTCGCTGTATAACCCACACATTCTACTCAACTTGCATGTCTTTGGGTCCAAGCACCTGGTGCATGTACATACGCTCCTATATTCTTACCACCACCTAAATGTGCGTCCGTGTCCCACTGTAATACGTTGTGAATTTCCTTGTACTGTGCTTTGATTGTTGGTCCTCTCACATTGACAGTACAACAGCGACAAGATTTTTTAATTATTGTTAAAAGATGATCTGACCGTGTACAGCGTTTACTCAAAATTTTCTTGTTTAAGGAAACATCACAAAAAGTCAGGAGGATATGAAATTGAAACAAAAGGTGGTGTCTCCGAGTCTGTATGAGACAATGACAAAGTAGAAATAAAGCCTTTACAAGATGGCGGCGTGTTCCTGATCTCATATTTCACATGCACTCCATCCTCTCTCCTAAGGACTTGAGCTGAGAGCTTTCCATAGTAGGGAATCAAGGGAAAGAGGAGAGCATGCAAGAAAGCAACAGCTGCTAAAATGTCTAACAGGAAATGGACGCTAAGTACCTGATCATGTTGCAGCTTTACTGTACCGTGTAAGAGGGTTCTGGGATAAAAAGATGACTTCATTCATGTGGAAAAAAAAAGCCGACACCGAGGAATCTGGTTGCCTGCATGTCAACATATGCTAGGAAAGAGGGAGTGGCTGCTAACTCCAGAACAGGTGTTTCCTTCTCTAATACGAGGTGATAGCACAACCTGTTAGTATTTGATAGAGTTAGCATTCGTTAAGGGAATGGTGCTACCAAAGAGCCCAGGAAAAATTTCAGGCCAAAGCTTGCAACTTTAATGTTTCATTAACCCAACCATTTTCTTATTGAGATGAGCTAATGGAATGAGTCGTACTTCCAGCATCGCCAAGGTTCTGTCTTTAAGGTTACCATTAAATGTTTCACTTAACTCACCACCCAAGACATATCTGCAAACAAATTATCAACAATTCAACAAAGACTGATTCTGTGCCTGCTCTGCCTAGCCCCACGGTAAATGCTCAGAAGTGCAGGAACACTCTTCCCTTTGAAAACAACCCAAGTAGAAGGAATGTTGCTGGCTCTTGTGGCTGAGAAGGGCAGGAATAGTGCTAGTGTCATTCCATTGCATGCAGACCATCAAACCATGCCATGAGAATTCTGTCTTCTGGAGCTGTTCTATTCTGTGTGGCTCTGTTTTCAGACCAACTTCTCAGGAGTTGGCATCAGTGGTCACCAGCAGCTCTTGTTAGTTCAGCAGCTCCTACAGAGGTAGGGTCTTTAACCAGTAGCTACAGCAAAGGGTCCAGGGGCCAGTGATTCTCATTGTTCTGTGTCAAATCACATGCCTCATCCTGAACCAAGCAGGTCACAGGTTAGCACAGCAAAGTAAAATCAGGGTGCTGTAGAACAGAGCAGAAAGGATGCCTAGAAGGCAGGTAAAGCTGTATATACAGAGGAACACCTAAAAAGTATAAGGAGTGGTTTCTGTCATCAGAGAACCTGCCATCTGTTTGGAGAAGATTAAATTCCCAAGCATGTAACCAATCAGATGCAAAAATAATGTGGTATAAGTTCTAAAAAGCTTGAGTTGGACCTCAAAGCATCCGTCAGTCAGGGCTCTCCAGAGAAACAAGCAATGGGATATATGTACATTTATGTTTTATTTTAAGGAGTTGACTCCCGCAGTGGTGGGACTGGAAAGTCCAAATTCCATAGGGCAGGCTAAATTCTGGCAGATGGGAATTCTGGAAAGGATAATGTTGAAGTTTGGAGTCCAAAATCTGTAGAGGAGGCTAGTACGTGGGAATTCAGAGAGTGGTAGAGGGTGTAGTCTTTTGGCAGGATTTGTCATCTCCAGGAAACCTCAGTTCTTTGCTCTTAAAGACTTCAACTGATTGAATGAGGCCTGCCCATGTTATGGAGGATAATATCCTTTACATAAAGTCAACTGATTGTCGATGCTCACCCCATCTACAAAATACCTCCTGCAGTGTTTGACCAGACAACTGGACACCATACCCTAGCCAAGATGACCCATGAAATTAACCATCACAAAGGATGAGCAGCGAGGGAGAGGATTTCCAGGTGGCAGAAACTGTAGGAGCAAATGTGAGAGGAGGTGGGGGTAAGTTCAAATAACAGGGCGATGCTGCAGTGATTAGGCTGGAAGCAGTTTGCATGGAGTTGAGTGAGTAAAGCCAGGTCAGGCGGCCTCCGTGCTTTGACAGCCTGTTGGAGCTGATGTGAGCCTCCAGCATGTTCTATCGTGGAACCACTCCCTTTGGAAGGCCGAGGTAGTAGAATTAGATCATTTCTTCACTCCTGTCCCAAGGAATGCCCAAGTGGCTAAGCTGTAACACACATCTCTGAAAGGAGAACAGCTGCAGAAGGAGACTGTCATCAGAAAGCATCTGCTTATGTCTCCACTAGCCTGTGTTTACGTGGTATTTGCTCGCATGTCCTAAAGAGAGGTGCAGAAGCTGAGTCCTGAAATCCAGCCAGCAGCTCTCAGCATGCAGCCATGGGCAGTGGCCAGACTAGCAGTCCAAAGACATTCCTCGCTAGGCTGAGGTCACTCTGGGGGGTTGGAAGGTGGGTGGTGGCCATACACCCCCTTTCCTTATCCTCATGAGAAGATAACACGCTATGGTTATGGTTATGGTAGGGTTTTCAATAGCATCGTGTCAATTTGTTCTCTCTCTGTATATATCATAATTATAATTCTTATTTAGCACACTTATGTCTCACCCTCTTTTTTATTCAACTTGCCAGAGTTAGATGTATTTATTTAATTGGTTCAAATAAGCAACTGAGAACTACAGCTGCCATTATCTGTTTTCTAGGTTTTTAATTTTTTTTATTATAGTGAACTATGCATAGCATTTACCATTAGTGACATCCAGTACCTTTGCAATGTCATGGGGTCATCATCACTATCTATTAGGAATTATTTCCTCACGCCAAAGAAAGCCCCATGCCCATTTAGCAGTCACTATCCACTCCCCCGCCCCTTGCCTGTGGTAACTACCAATCTGCTTTCTGTCTCTACAGATTGGTATATTATGGATATTTTATATAAATGGAGTCATACTATCTGTGGCTTTTTGTGACTGGGCTCTTTCACTTAGCATCATGTTTTTGAGCATTTCATACATGCTGTAGCATGAGTCCTTTTTATGGCTGAATAATATTCCATCATATGGACATACCACATTTTGTTAAACTATTCATCAGTTGATAGTATGTACCTGTTTAAAATTTTTTTAATTAGAAAAGTTGTAGGTTTACAAAAAAATCATGTAGAAAATACAGGATTCCCATATAACTCCCCCCCAACATTATTAACACTTTGCAATAAATGGTAACTTTGCCTATTTTTAAAATAGATTTTCTTTTTCAAAGCAATTTGAGGTTACAGAAAAATTGCCCAGAAAGTACAGAGAGTTCCCATATACTACCCTTCCCAGCCCCCCAACCCCAACAGGCACAGGTTCTCCTGTAATTGACATCTTGCATTAGTGTGGGATGTTTGTTACAATTGATGAACCAAACTGATACGTCATGTTTAATGAAAGCCCGTGCTTTACATCATTGTTTGTTCTTTGTGACGTGCAAATGCATAATGTCATGTATGCACCATTACAATATCATTCAGAAGAGCAGTATTCTGATATGTGTCTATTTTATTTTCTTAAATTGTGAAATATAACATATATACAAAAAAGCAATAAATTTCACGTACATTTTAACAAGTAGTTATAGAACATATTTTAGAGTTTGGTATAGGTTATAGTTCCACGATTTTGTGTTTTTCCTTCTAGCTGCTCCAAGACACTGGAGACCAAAGAAATATCAATATAATTCTTCAGCAATCATACTCATTTGTTAAATCCTATCTTCTCTGTTATACTCCTCCTTCTCTTCTTTTTTCTTTTTTGTGAAAAATAACATATATAAAAAAGCAACAAATTTCAAAGTACATCGCAACAATTGGTTGTAGAACAGATTTCAGATGGGTTACAATTCCACAATTTTAAGTTTTTACTTCTAGCTGCTCTAAGGTACTGGAGACTAAAAGAAATATCAGTATAATGGTTCAACAATCATTTTCATTTGTTAAATCCTACCTTCTCTGTATAACTCCACCATTACCTTTGATCTTTCTCCCATTCTTTAGGGGTATTTGGGCTATGCCCGTTCTAACTTTTTCATGTTGGAAGGGGCTGTCAATAACATGGGATAGGAAGATGGAACTAACTTATGTTCTGGAGAGGCTGGGCCCTCTGCATTTCAGGATTTATCTGGTCCAGGGACCCATCTGGAAGTTGTACGTTTCTGGAATGTTACCCCAGTGCATGGAGTCTTTGTAGAATCTTTTATAATGCCCTAGGTGTTCTTTAGGATTGGCAGGAATGGTTTTGGTTGCGGGTTGGTAAGCTATGAAAGGTAGCAATGTCTAACTGAAGCTTGCATAAGAGTGACTCCAGAGTAACCTCTTGACTCTATTTGAACTCTCTCAACCACTGATACTTTATTTGTTACACTTCTTTTCCCCCTTTTGGTCAGGGATGCCATTGTTGATCCCACGGTGCCAGGGCCAGACACATACCTGGGGGTCATGTTCCACACCTCCAGGGAGACTTTTGCCCCTGAATATCATGTCCCACATAGAGGGGAGGTCAATGGTTTCGCTTGCAGAGTTGGGCTTAGAGAGAGTGAAGCCGCATCTGAGCAACAAAAGATGTCCTCTGGAGGTGACCCTTAGGCACTCCTATAGGGAGGCTAAGCTCAGCTACATACATAAGCTTCACAAGAGCAAGGCTCAAGATCAAGAGCTTGACCTATTGATTTGGTGTCCCTAATGTTTGACACAGTATAAGGAGTTTCCCCGGTGGCAAAGTTTAGTAGTTCCATATTTTTTCTTCCATCCCTCAAGGGACTTTGCCAATACTTTTTGATTATCTGCTTAATATACTCTGAGATATATCCAGACATTACTGATATGTGTTTATTTTTTGAATAAAAGAAAACCATTTTGTAACCTTGCTTTAAACAGCCTTGAATGTCACTCAAAGGAGATAGTTGACAGTGACTAAGCCAGACTGTCATTTATCAGTCCACTTGACAGAGGCACTTTGGTGGCATCTTTAATGCTTAAAAAAATAGAGTTTTTTTAAGAGGACACCAAAAGATATCTTCAAATACAGTACACATTAGAGTCTAGCATAGCAAGAAATGATGCTCTGTGCTGTGAGCCCATCGGATGTTTGAATGGATGTGATGACTGGGCTTTCAACGCATTCTCTGTACCACTAGAAAAATCTGGGCCTAACATGCACCTCTGGGCCATCTCTTTAAGACTTAGTTGAAAAACAGCAACAATAAAGCCTACTTTCCAAGATTATGTAAGGATTATGTAAGGACTGTGTGCAAGATACGATGCTAAGAGTTGCAAACAGAGATGAACAGAAAGGGCAGCTCCCACTTTATGGAGCTTGAATCCCAGTGATGGGAAACACGGAATGAGCAGGAGTGAGTGACTGAGTGAGTAGGATGCTTCCCTGGGGAGATACAACTGGGCCTAAGTCCTGAGCAAGAAGAAGCTGTTAGCCAGGCCGAAGCAATAGTTTGGAGTTCAAAGCAGAAGGGGTAAGGGATAAGGAGGGGGTGTAAGGTCAAAGAGCTTGGGAGACGCCAACCGTGCAGCATCCAAAAGTCCACATAAAGAAATTTCGTTGTAGGTGGATCATCTGTTTTATATGCTTCGATGATTGTGTTGATGTAAGGATGAAATGGCAGCAAGGCTGGGAGTAAGGCTCCCAAATAAGCAGCGATAGGACCAGCCCAGGGAGGCATGACTGAAGGCCTGGACGGCTTCTCTATTGTGTCACCATCAGCGTCCCCATCATTGGCCTTGCCGCATCAAGGACTGTGTTTTAGAATCTGCTGCTGAGGAGTCTCAGGCCGGCTGCCAGACTCCAGGAAGTCTTTAGGAACGCCCAAACTGTCCAGATGAAAGCCAAGGGAAGCCCTTCTTTATTCTTGTGCTGCCTCACAGGCTGGCCGGGCTCGACTGCCTGGGAGCTAGGAAGAGCCTGCCTCCCATCTTTGTCCCCAAGCATTCCGTGCACAAAGCTACACAGCAATGGCCTCAATCCTTTTTTAAAAAAAATAAAGATCTAATTCTTCTCCAAAAAGAAGTTGACACTTCTTTTATTCATCATTTGCATTTTAAAAAATTTTGCTTAGAGGGCAGCGAAGGGCTCTGGGGACAGGAAAAGTGGCAGGGGCAACCGGGGATACAGTTAGTCATGGAGGCTGCACAATCTAATCTAGGAGGATGGAGCAGGCACACGAACAGTACATACCTTTTATTTTTCCTAGGCCCAGGTGTGTTTATTCGATTGCATTTCAAAGATAGAAACTTCCACGATTTCCCAGTGAGCTAATAAATTTCAGCAGGGCTCCAGGAATCCAAATCAACAAATCCTGGAACAAATTCACGGCTCATTACAACCAACCCACACTGATCCCCTAGACATAGCATTTTAAATAATTAAAATAAAAACAAAGCATTGATGAGTCCATGATGAAACAGGTGTGCCTAAAAATAGTTGGTGGAATTTTAAATTGGTTCCATATTTCTGGAGAGTAAAAAGCCAGGTACAATTATCTGCAAAACTGCTCAGACTTCTTGAGTCATTTATTTCACTTAGGGGAATTTATCTCCAACAACCCCAATGAAATTAAAGTAATTTGGAAAGAGAGTCATAGCAGCACAAATGATCCAGTGAAATTTGGTCTGGGTCCACCAACAAGTTTGAATGCTGTACTTGCTCACCTAATAACCCCTCTTAATGGCCAGGCCCATGGGAAAGTGAAAGTGACTGACCTGCCTGTTTCCAGAGACCCATGATCTGGGCAAAGGAGGCAAATGATGTAGACTCCATGTCCCATGCTGGTTTGAAACTATTGTGCACCCCAGAAAATCCATATTCTTTAATCCTTATTTAATATTGTAGGGTGGAATCTTTTTGATTAAGTTGTTTCCATGGAGATGTGACCCACCAATTGTGGATGGGACTTTTTGATTAGGTGGTTTCCATGGAGATGTATCTCCGCCCATTCAAGATAGGTCTTAATCCACTTACTGGAGTCCTTTAAGAGGGAACCATGTTGGAGAAAGCTTCAGAGCCGACACAGACAGAGACATTTGGAGATGCAGAAAGAAAAGGGGAAGCTGTTTGAAACAAGAGGCCAAAGAACCAGCAGACACCATCCATGTGTCACCTCTGTCACCAGCTCAGAGGTGTTCCAGGTGCCATCGGCCTTTCTTGAGTCAGGGTATTTTTCTCTGGATAACTTAGTTTGGACATTTTTATGGTGTTAGAACTGTACATTTTTAACTTAATGAATTCCCTCTGTAAAAATCAACCCATTTCTGGTATATTGCATTTGTGACAGCATTAACAAACTAATATAACCCCCGTGCCACTTTCTAACTAAATGAGCTGGAGAATGTTACTTTCTCCCTCAGAACCTCTGTCTTCTCATGAGCAAAATTAAAATTAATATTAAAATTATTATTAAAATATTTTAAATGTTTATAATATCATTTAAAATGTTTAATTTTAAATGCTTAAGTATTATAATGTAATAGTAAAAGTTAAAATATAATGATAATCACCTGATAGGTAAGTTAGGATCAAATAAGATGATGCCAGTTAGCTCCTGGGACTATCTAAGTTTTGTTAAATAAGATGATTACATAAATGTCAAATTATAGTATAACATGGTAAGTGCTATAGAATTATATATAAGTATAGAAGGAGCATAGAAAGGGGATTAATTCTGCCTGGGGGGATGGTAAGAGCACCTCACCCTGATCTGCTGCGTAAGTCTTGAAGTTTCATCAGCTTTCTCCACCTAGAAATGGTGAGGGAAGAGAGAGAGAGAATGAGAAAGAGAATTGTTTAAAGTACTACATAGGTTGGACATTTAATACTCCTTTGGGGTATTCCAAGATAGAGTTGAAATTATTTCCAATAATTTTTGGTTATTTTTATCAAATGTGCCACCATGCTGAGCTTTATTGGAAAGAGAGCCAGAGGGGGACAAGAAACTCATTCATCCTATCCAATAGCCAGGACTTTGCCATCAATCCTGATATATTAAAATGGAGCAGCAACTCCATTTTGCTCCTTCTGGGCACACCATCTTCTATGAAATTTTGTAGAAAGAGTCTTGTTCCCGTAGAAGACCCCCCACCCAAGGCCCCATTGATTCCTGTTAGCTTCCTCTAATTTACTGAAAACTTGCCTCCAGTGATACCAGCAGCTACATCTACCAGGTCTTATGGTGCTTATTTTACTTGCCAGTTAGACTCTGGACAGGTGACAAGGGTAGTTTTAATAAAAATTAGATAGGCACTGATAAGATACACTTATCCCCACTCCCTTTCAGCTTGGGTGTGACTCTTTGGACAAAGAAATGTAAACAAAAGCCACATATGTCCCTTCCTGATGGAAGTGTTAAGAGCCAATACACTACTTTCCCTTTTCCCTTCTCTGCTCTGCTTCCTGGGTCCTTGGGTGAGTATAAGTCACAGACCCACTTAAGCATGTACTAGAAGTGAAAAGCAACCCTGGCTGGGTTAAGCCACTGAAATTTGGAGATTGCTCCTTATTGCAGTTTAACATAACCCATTCTGACTGAGATAACTGTCCAAAATATTGGAAATGTGTGTATAAATAATACTAAGGAAAGAAATCAGAACAGAAGGTAGAATTTTCCCAGCATATAAAAATGTCACTTCGTGTTAACAAAGACAATTTAAAGCTGTGCAGTTATTTTTTATTGAGTTCTTCAAATTTCATAATAAAAGAAATTGCCAGCTCTTTTAGCTAAGAGGGTAAATGATAGTAGAGCTGTGCTTATTACCAAGCCAATTAATTCATATATGAAGGTGAATGAGCTTAATTTTCCAATGTTGCTGCTTCCTGCCCCCTTTCCTTCCTCCTAAGGATTCTTATTGCTGGAAGTATGGACTGAGTTCTTCCCTGGGCCAGAAAAAAGGAGGTAAGCAGGAATAGAGAATTACAAATGAAAGTGGGAAGGGGCCTTAAGATCCCCCAGCATTCATTTTATAGAGGATTTTAATAATGGCTACCATTTTTGGAGTGCTTGCCAGAGCTGGGGGCTTGACCCCCAAACCAGCACAGTTATCCCTGCCTGGCTGCATCTTAGACCCACCAGAGTGGTTAAAGCCCAGCCCCAGGCCAACTAAACCAGGATCCGTTGGGAATCTTCCTCTGGTGATTTGAATGCACAGTCAGGCCAGAGAACCATCAATGGAGCAGAATTTCTTAACCCAAAGATTTCAAACTTTGCTGCACACCAGAATCCCCTGGGAATTTTTAGAGCACTCTAATCCCCAACTTGACCCCAGGTATTCTGAGCTAATCAATCTGAAGTGAGACTGGGGCATGGGGTGCGGGGGGGGTGGTTAAAGTGCCTCTGGGGAGTTCATTTTGCAGCAGCATTTGGTCTCCACGGTCTTAGCTGAGTGTCAGAGCGGGAGGTCTGGACAGGCAGATGTGGGAGCGTATCCTTACTGCCAGAAGCTGCGTGCGTTGGGCGTGTTCCTTACTCTCTCTAACGTTCTGTTTTCTCATTCCACAAAATGGGGAAATAATAGTCCCTCCCTCACAGGGTTGCAGTGAGGATTGAATGAGGTAGTGAGTTAGCACAGGAGCTGTCATATAATAATTGCTCAATAAATGTGTTCATCTCAGTTAAGTCTCTCGATAATCCAGTAATTTGTGGGAGAGGTTATTGGCTGTGTCAAGATTATCCCATACAAAATAATAATAATAATAAGATTATCCCATATAATTGGCAAAGCTGGATTCAAACCAAGGCTTTACTGAAGAGATGCTGCAGCTGGCCCCTACCCCTCCCTGAACCCAACCCCACCCCTGCCTCTGGGAGTCACATGCTCTACCTGGCCCCACTCAAGGAAACCTTTAGAATGCCAGCATGATTCTGGTTCGCTCCATCCACCTGCTTTTACCCTGGAGCTCAGTAGGCCAAATTGTGTCTTATATGTCATTGGCTTCAGTTCATCTTTTTTCAAGGTCATAAAATAACCTCAGCTGGACCTCTTTGACTAGAGTCCTTTTCTCAGCATGTTCTCATGAAGCAAAGATGACCTCCGACTGTTTCTTTCATTGACATGGTACCCTTTCTAAGGAGATACGGCGCATCAAACCCTCACCCTACTGGGACACTCTACACATTTTACAGACGGATGAACTCAGACATTAAATGGATTGTAGAGACTTTGGAGAAATGCCTAAGTTACTTCACACACTTGATTTATAACACTTTTCTAAAAAAAAGTATGGACTCATAAGACGAGATGGCACTCAACCCCTTCTGTTTGGCCACAGGATTACTTTGTTTTACTTAAAACTGGAGTGTTTGTCACTAAGGAAGGGTCTTCGGGACAAGCCCCAGGAAACTACCCGGGAGTGGGGTGGGGTCCTCACCCTGCCAGAGGAACAGCAGCAGGGCCAGCCAGGTGGGCAGGGAGTGAGAACGAGGCCTTCTGCCCGCTCCTTCCATGCCCCTCATCCCCTCAACCCTGTATTTGGATACGATCAATTGACTTTGCACTGCATATATAGTGGCATGGAGACAAGTTTCAAGAAGTTTCCCAGTGTCCGTCTGTTACGAGTTGGATCACATGCCCCACAAAGACATGTTGAAGTCCCAATCCCTGGTCCTGTGGATGTGACCCCACATGCAGATAGGGTCTTGGAAGATATGATTAGTGAAGGTGAAGCCAGGCTGAATCAAGGTGACCCTCAATCCAATGTAGCTGGAGTCCTTATGAGCCAAGGAAAGTTGGACACTGTAAAAGAGGATGGAGAGAGAGAGCCGGCCATGAGATAGGGGCAAAGGGTGAGTTATGGGTCATGACGATTCATCACCGGAACCCCACAGACTTTGGAGAAAGCATGATCCTGCCAGCACCTTGATTTTGAACTTCTAGCCTCCAGAACTGGGAGGCCCATACGTTCTGGTTGCTGAGGTCAACCATCCCGCGGCACTTTGTCACTGCAGCCTGGAAAACTAAGTCACCTTCGAATTGGAGACATGCTCTGGAGCAGCTGAAGCTTTGCTCAAGCGGCATCCCCACAGCAGAAGCCAGGGGTTGCAGGGTTTTTAGGACAGCCTGTCCTGGCCATTCTGATTTCTGAGTGTGAAAAGCCACTGTTCTCCTGGCTACAGAAGGGACCTCATCAGGCCCCAATTGCCTTGTTGGCTCAACCTTGGTCCTGAAATAGGTCATTCCCTGGCCATACTGGTTAGAGCAAAAGCTCCAAGTACAGGGAGGCACATCTCCCCCCTGAGAACACTGCGTCCTTAAAAGCCAGGTCCAAATTGCATTGAATTCGCAGAGCCACCAAAGAGCTGTCTAAATTTACTCTGACCCACTTAAGGAGGAGCCAGACCAAGCGGATCTTTTTTTTTTTTTTAATGGAATTTGGGACACTGCTCTCAATTCACACAGGCCCCGTAAGGCGCCCGGGAGCGAGGCTCCATCCGGCGTCAACACACCGTCTGCGACGTCCGTCGCGCCGGGTGGGCTGGTAGCACCTGGCATGCGGCAGCCACCTGGTGCCGGGTCCTGGTGGGCAGTGACGCTGGCAGGGAACAGGACAGGACAGGCGCATCGCGTTGCCTAGCAACACGAATGCAGACGTCACACCTAGTTGCTTCAGAAGCCGCATCTGGTGAGCACATTACTCTGGCGTTTCAACAAAGCAAAAAATGGGTTTTAAATCACAGGACGCATGGAAGATAAAATGCATGGATAGTGTGGGGGTGAGGGTGGGGGCGCCAATGTCCTCTGTGCTTAACACATCATCTCCTTTCCCGGGGCCGGCTGTGCTGTGCAGTGTCCCCAAGGAAGGACGGTTTCTATTTCCAGCTTCCCCCAGCCTAATTCTGCCCTTCCACTCGCAGCAAGAGGAAAGCTAAGGGGACTTTTGGCCTCGCTAGAACAACGAACTCTGGTTGTAGCCCCATGAAAGCAGGGGTCTTTCTTTTTCATCCCACAATACGCTGCCTAATATTAGTAGATACTCAATGATCTACTGCTGGATCCAGTGCTTTCATTTGCAATGTGCAGGGGGTTTTTGGGGGTGGGGGTTACTAATCCAGGTAACCAGAAAGACCTGTTGCCTGGCATAAACACAACATCACAATAATGAGCGCCTTGTGTATTAACAGCTGCCGGTTGTCCACTGATGGTTACACAAAGCATTGGTACACACAGCATCCTTTTAATATATTTGGGATCTAGGGAATTGACTCTCATGCCTTTTTGCTGCAGTCACTTTGGCCTCCACTCAGGTCTTCCCATCCTGCTGGTCCTCCAGGAGCCCCTCCAAGGCCCTGCCCACCCTGAGGTCCCCCATGAAAGGCTCTGGCTGGAGCAGGTCTTGAGCTAACTGAGGCTTGGGGAAGGGGCTGGGGAACAGGGAGGTGTCAGAGTCCCACATCTCCCCTCTGTCTTGGGCAAACCGGCCAAGTTGTGTTCTTCCTCCATCCAGACTGGCCCGAAATGTCCACATATCTCAATTAGTAGTCAACATGACACCAAGCGCTATCTCATTTAACACAATGATACTGGGCATCTTCTAGACGCAGACATGGATGCCCAGAGAGGTTAAGAATGTACAGGCAGCAAGAGTGGAGCCTGGCACTCGTGGCCTGCATCATCTGACCCCGAAGCCCATGCTGGTCCCCAGCATGGCACCTGCCTCCACACAGGGTATCCTCTCTGCCCCTGACTCCAGGGCAAAATCACCCACACACAGTCCTCTGCTTCCTACCCCTGCTGCATCTGGGGCCTTCTTTGCAAGGCAGTGGTGAGGCTTGAAGTCCATTTGTTTATGCCTTCAGCAAACCGGTAATGAGCTCCAGGCTCTGCAAGGAGGCTCAAATAAGACATGGTTCCTGCCCTGAGGTACTCACTGTCAGTAGGAGACACATCCACAAGCGAGTAAATGCAGAGTGTCGAGTAAATGCAGAGTGTCTGGCAGGTCAGCTGGACACTAGCCCCCGCCAGTGGGGCCCAGGCAGGGGCGGCCACTCCAGTGGGGGCCCAGGAATGAGGTCACAGAAGCCAGGAGGCCTTCTACCCTCTGTCATTGTCTTCAGATGGGACCGATTAAGACCCATCAGGTGGTATGCTAAAGGCTCACCCCTGACACCTGCCCAGGCATGTGCCCCTATAAGGCGATATCTTGTCAAAAACAGGCGATTTCTCAAAATTTTCTTGGAAAATGTAATACACACATATTTGCTTCTTGTCCTCATCTCTACCCTCCGATTTCCATTCTTCTACTATTTGTACAAGTTAAGTCATCATGAAGTTTTAACAACTTCTAGGTAACAAATGAGCTTACCTTGAATTAGGAAGTGTTTAAAATCCTCACTGCATTTGAATCCACTATTCAGCTTTTATAGCTCTAGACCCTGAGCTGGCCAGCCAAGCCAGGTGATACAGAAATGTTCAGTGTGTCTGCTCAATCCCTGGCTGTGCTGGTTTGAGAGGAAGTATACCCCCTAGAAAATCCATGTTTTAATCAAAATCCCATTTCATAAAGGTGGAATAATCCCTATTCGATACTGTATGTTTGAAACTGTAATCAGATCATCTCCCTGGATGATGTAATTTAGTCCAGTTTTTAGTTAAACTGGATTATGTGATGACGTGTCTCCACCCATTTGGATGAGTCTTGATTGGTTTACTGGAGTCCTTTAAAAGAGGAAACATTTGGGAGAATAAGAGATTCAGAGAGAGCAGAGCAGAATGACATAGCCATGAGAAGCAGAGTCCACTAGCCAGCAACCTTTGGAGATGAAGAAGGAAAATGCCTCCCGGGGAGCTTCATGAAACAGGAAGTCAGGAGAAGAAGCTAGCAAATGACTCCATGTTTGCCATGAGCCCTTCCAGCCAAGAGAGAAACCCTGCCTGTGTTCGCCATGTGCCTTTCCACTTGAGAGAGAAACCGTGAACTTCATCAGCCTTCTTGAACCAATGTATCTTTCCCTGGAGGCCTTAGATTGGACATTTCTATAGACTTACTGTACTTGGGACATTTTCTCGGCCTTAGAACTGTAAACTAGCAACTTATTGAATTCCTTTTTAAAGTCATTCCATTTCTGGCATATTACATTCCAGCAGCTAGCAAACTAGAACACTGGCTTAACTTTTTTTTTCCTATTATTATTACTCTGTTATTCTAGTTTTTTTTCCTTTTGTCCAGTCGTCTCTCTGTCCATCCATCCATCTGTCCACCCTCGTTCATTTTACTCTCCTGTTCATGCTGGGCCGCTGGCTATTAAGCAATCCTTCAGCAGCCTCCCTGGATCAGAGTAAGAGGGGCGTCTGCAGGGGAAGGAATAGGGGTTATAGTCAGGCAGCTTATACTGGTGATCAAAGAACTTGGATATGGTTTGCAAGAAGAGGTTTTCTGGGAAGGCCTATCTGATCATAGGGCTTCCACACGGAACGAACCACCTGGCAAACAGCTGGGCACCAGCAGTTGCCCCCCCATCTGAGATGTCCCCCAGCAGTCATGCCACCCCCAAAGCCATGTTGCTCTCCTGAGTGGGCCAGCCCCACCTCTCAGGGAGTCCGAGCTCTGGGACAGGGGATTAGGCTGAGGCTAAGCAGCTGGGGCAAGTTTCCCCCTCCCTGCAGGACCTCTGCAGTTCACAGATTGACCCCAGATTCTTGGAGTGAGGACAAGAGGTGCTAGTTTGCAACATTTGTTCTTTCTCATCTGCATGAAGGAAAACATGAGCCATAAGTACAGCTCCCGCCAGCCTCGATAATCATCTGTATAGTGCTTTCAATGAGTTAGTCTATGAGTCATTCTAGTAAATTGTCGAACCAAGGAGGTGGTGGAAACTCCTGAATTCATAGCCACTTGGTCAGAGTGCAGGTGGCACTAGAAGCCCTAAACTTGTGACTGGTGCCAGGATCTGGCCTGTCGGTAAAATCATATTTGGATTGAGTCTTTGCAGTTGCATATTGAACTTTTGATATCCTGAATACCCATGCTCCTGATCATTATACAATTCTACAAGGAACAGGAATCCAGGATAATCCCACTTTCCTTCCCAATCCGGATCCCATGCCCTTATTGAATTCCCCTTAGGAAGGTTGTGCGGTGCAGTGCCCCCAGAAAGCAAACTCAAAAATGAGCACCATTTTCTCAGGGATGTTGATTAGTTTAGCTGTTTGTGGGGATAAGACTCTTGACTCAGGGTCCTTATAATCATTTTTTCTGTATGAAACTATCTAGCTAGGTTCTTCGAATCATAATTTTATGATTTTATTGGAAATAAGGTTTTATTGGAACTGACACAAGTCACGTCCAAACTAAGGTTACATGTAACTCAGCACTGACAAAGAATAAATCAGAAACGCTGACTGTGGACCACCCTCTCCTTAACCAGTGGGACTGGGGTAGGGTCTAGCCTATGCCATTCTCTTTAGGGCCTCCCCTGTGTAGACCAGCATGGCTGATTCTCTGCAGCCTTCTGCTAGGCAGTTACTGAGAGAACAGTCTTTATATGTTGGTCTCTTTGAAAAGACAAGCTTCCCTTCCAAGGGCCTGCTGGACACTGTCCACAAAGCTGCAGTCCTTTCTCCCTAACCTCTGTCTCTAGTCTCTGTCCCTAACCAGTGTCTCTAACCTCTGTCTCTAAACTCTGTCTAACATTTGTCTCTAACTTGTATCTGTCTATAGCCTGTCTCTCACCTCTGATCTCTGTCTCTGTGCTGGTTTGAAACCATTATGTATCCCAGAAAAGCCAAGTCCTCTTAATACTAATCCAATCTTGTAGGGGGCAGACTTATTCTTTGAATGGGACCTTTTGATTAGATGGAGATGTGACCCTGCCCATTCAAGGTTGGTTTTAGTTAACTTAAAGGAGTCCTTTAAGAGGAATCATTTTGGAAAAAGCTTGGAAAGAGACATCTGGAGATGCACAAGGAGCTGAGAGAGCTGTTTGAACCCAGAAGTCGGGAGAGAAGGACGGCAGACATCACCATGTGCCTTCCCACATGACAAAGAAACCCCAGAATAAGCCTTTCTTGAGTGAAGGTATCTTCTTGTTGGCCTTAATTTGGACATTTTTGCAGCCTTAGAACTGTAAACTTGTAACAATAAATCCCCTTTATAAAAGCCAATTCATTTCTAATATATTGTAATCTGGTAACTTTAGGAAACTGAAATAGTCTCTCATGTGTATCTCTAACCTGTCTCTCTAACCTTTGTCTCTCTAACTTCTGTCTCTAACCCTTGTCTCTACCAGGATCTGCAGTCCTGGTAACACTGGTTTCCTTGGGACTGTTGCTGCAGCTGGGAGAGAAGCAGAGCTTCTCCTTGGACTCTAAGCGGCAAACGATCTCCATTGTTTAGACACGAGACAGTGAAATAAGTTCTGTGTGCTCCAGGAGGCGGTGGGCCCTCAGCTAGCTGCTGAATCACTTTACAGTATATGTTGCATGGGCTACAGAGGTTGGTAAAAGAGTATAGCTAGGGAAGGAAATAATACCAAGAGGAAGCTGATAATCTGGAGGGGACAGGAGGCTGTCAGAGGACAGCTCTCAATGAGGTCAAAACGCAAACACAGCGTGCACGGGTGGTTCAGTGATAGAATGCTCACCTTTCATGTGGGAGACCCGGGTTAGACTCCCAGACCATGTACCAAGTCCCCCCCAAAAAGGCACTCAAAAAGAAAATTTTAAAATGCAAGCATAAAGGTAAAGGCTGATCAAATAGGAGGAGAAGGCTGTGAAAATTAAGGTTGACATTGGCTGTGAAGTACAGAAAACTCAAAAGAACAGTACTTTAAACCAGACTGAGGTTTATTTCTCTCTCACGGAAATACAGGCACTATGGTATAAGGAACTCAGATTCTGTAGCTCTGTCACCCTCGACATGATGACTCCTAACTCATGATCCAAAGTGGCTGCTCAAGCCCTGGTCATCACATCTTTATTCTATCCAGCAAGGAGAAGGAAGGCGTTAAGGATGGATTGGCCCCTTCCAGTGAGGACAGTTCTCAGAACATGCACGTGTGCTTCTGCTTACACTCATTCCTTTGAGCTAGAACTCATACCTACTTGGAAGGAGGGCTGGAAAATGTAGGCTTTATTCCGAAGAGCTGTGTGCCCTTCAATTGCACATCACAATTTTTTTATATACCTTTGCGATATGGCCTGAGTACAATACTGACGTTTAAGATCTCAGAGATGGAGCACTCCCAGGTGACGGCTTCAAGGGATGAAGGCCATCA
Source organism: Myrmecophaga tridactyla (assembly GCA_004026745.1). Lineage (NCBI taxonomy): Eukaryota > Metazoa > Chordata > Mammalia > Pilosa > Myrmecophagidae > Myrmecophaga > Myrmecophaga tridactyla. The sequence goes on along the minus strand of PVIY010004046.1, from coordinate 20,868 downwards.
ACGTATTGAAGTCCAGGAGCAGAGGCCTCTCTGTGGGATGGATCTTTGCCAATGTAGAAGATGAAGCCGCATGGGCTGCCCGAGGACTTAACACTGTAGCAGAAGATCACAGGCCACCAATGCATGATGGCATCTGCATGGACCAGTGACTTTGGTTTGTTCCAGTGTTATCTCATCTAATCATTACACTAGGTGTAAATGTGCCTTCCTGAAGCAGGAGTCTCCTCTGCTCGCTCTCTATTGATGTCCTACAGTCCAGGAGACGCCAAGCACATTAACGAATACAGAATACCAGACATGTCCTCTTTCCCCCACAACGCTCTCTCTGACAACAAAAAGAAACACTCTTTGTTGTGATGCAGATTTTGATAAACTGTCCAGCTTAACAGGTAAACCATTTGAAAGGTGCTGTCTTTTTTTCAAAGATTAGAAATAACTTTGGGAAAAAACATACAAAACAAGAGGAAATTCGGGAAGTTTTATGTGTGTTGTGTTGCTACGGTAGAACCACAGATTAGACTCATGAGTGAGAGGGCTATATCTATTTCATAGAACTACAGACCAGGCTCATGAGTGAGAGAACTGTATCTACTTCAAAAATAGCCCCACAGAAGGTGTTCTCTTTCTATATTCCTTATGCCAGACTAGAGATCCTTTTTATTGTTCAGTAAAGAATATAGAAAGAAAATCCCCTCTGTGTGTTATATGTACCCCAGAAAAACCTGTTCTTAAATTTAATCTGTTCCTGTGGGTGTGAACCCACTGTAAGTAGGACGTTTTGATGAGATTACTTCTGTTAAGGTGGGCCCTGCCTAATCAGGATGGATCTTAATCCTATTACAGGAGTCCTTTATAAAAGGAATGAACTTCAGTCAGATAAAGTCAGGGAGGCAAACAGCTGAAGGTCAACAGAACTCAGAACAGAAGGGAGAAGCCAGGAGAGGTACCATGTGCATCTTGCTCTTTTTCAATCTGATAAGCTTTCTGGGGCATTTTGACCATTTACATTTAATATTATTACTGATAGGATTGCATTTACATTTATAATTTTGCTAGTTTTTGTTTCTTTGTCCCATCTGCCTTTCATTCCTTTTTCATCTGCTCTTGTACTGAGTATTTTTTTTTTAATTTTTATTGAGAAATATCCACACACATACAGTCCAACCATATTATACAATCATTGGCTCATAATATCATCACATAGTTGTGTGTTCTTCACCATGATCATTTTTAGAACAGTTGCATCACTCCAGAGAAAGAAATTTAAAAAAAAAAAAAAAGAACTCATACATCCCATACTCCTTACCCCTACCTCTCGTTGAGTACTTTTTATGATTCTGCTTCATATTCACTCTTGGTCCCCTTAAAAATATTTAATGATTGCTCTAGAATTTACAATACACATTTTAATCATCCCAATCCACCTTCAAATAACATTATACCATTTTGCGCAGAGTATAAGAATTTTACAATAATAAACTTCCATTTTCTCCCTCCCTCTTTTGTGCTATCTTGTCATACTTTTTTGCTTCTACGTATTTTGTAAATCCCATATTTTGCTTTAGACAGTATATTGTCTTTTAAAGTGATTAAAATAAGAATAAATATATTTTCTATTTGCCCTCACTTTGAGCATCTCCAACCCTCTGACAGGGAAATTTAGGTGTCCTTTTGCCTAAAAATTTTCCTTTAACATTTCTTATAGTGTAAGTTTGGTAATTAATTCTCTCAGATTTAGTTTGCTTGTAAACATTTTTAATTTGTCAAAGATGTTTTCACAGGATATAGTGTCTGGGTTGACTTTTTTCTTTCTCTGCTTTCATGAAATCACTGACTTACATGGTTTTTGAAGAATCTTTGTTCCTCTGTATCTATTTTACCCCTCTCTGGCTACCTTCAGAATGTTTTTCTTTGGTTTTATTAGTTTGGATATGTAGGGATGTGTGTGTGTGTTTATCTTAGTGTGCTCTAAGCTTTTTGGCTCTATGTTTTGTTGTCTTTCATTAATTTTGCAAAGTTCTCAGCCATTATCTCTTCAGAGATTCCTTCTCTCTCCTCCCCTTTTAGAACTCCAATTGCACTGCTGTTAGACCAGTGGAAGCTATTGATATTACATTCTAGATTCCACCCCCACTTCTTTATCTTTGTCCTTCAGTTTGCATAACGTTTTACTTATTCTCAGGTTCCCTATTTCTTTCCTCTGCTGTGTCCAGTTTGCTGATCAGCTCATGGAAGAGATTTTTCACGATTTTTAATGTCTAACATTTCCATTTGATACTTTCTTATGGTTTTCATTTCTCTGCTGAAATTCCACATCTATCCATGCATGTCTTCTATTTTTGTCACTGGTTCCCTTAATACATTAATCAGTTATTTTAAAAGTCCCAGGCTAATAAGTTCCGCCACTTGGCTCTGATTCTGCAGAAATGTTTATCTTTTGACAATGGGCTGTTTCTTCTTGCTTTCTTTGTGTACAGGTATCATAGCTTTAATTTTAATATCAAATCTTATGCGTAGAAGAGGAGTGATAAATAAAAATAAAATAAATAGTACTACAAAAAATAATAATAAAATAAAATAAATAGTACTTATACCCAGAAATGGGCACTCCTCCTTTTCTGCCGAGCTGTTAGTGACAATCAGTTGAGCTGGGTTTGGGTTTTGCTGTTGCTCTGGTTATCCTCCGTGCATCTCAGGGTTTCATTTCCTCTGGCCGCGGACTGCTGGCGCCTTGGGCTTGATGCAGGACCAATCATGTCAGGGGGTCCCTCTTGGCCCCTGCAGGCCGGCACCACGGAGGGGGCCTCTCTCTGCTCTCACCCCGTCTGCAGAATGAGGCTGCTGTGGCTTGTTACTCTGTGTTAGTTGCCCCATTCCTCCTGCTCTGCCTCTGTGTTAGGCAGGGTCTCCTCCCTGCCCCGCTCTCGCCGAGGGGCACCCAACTGCAACCCCATGGAAAGGAGCATGGGTGCCAGAACAGCTTCCCCTGTCTGGGGCTTCTGGTTACTTTAAATTATCATGCTCAGGCAAGGCCGCACTGCCTTTAAGCATTTGTTAAACTGTTAACTGTTTTCTTCCTAGCCACTTAAAAAAAAAACATCAAAACAATTTTGTTTCCAAATTAATACAATAACCTGAATTCGGTTTCTGACATAGAGGATTTGCAAGTCATTAGTTGCTTTTAACCACACACCCCTCCCCAGCTAATTTTTTTTTAACTGAGCAAATAATTTATATTTTAGGAATAATATAGCACTTCAAAGTGTTTTGTTTTGTTTTTTAACAGTCAATGGCTTTTAGGATATTTGTACAGGGTTGGGCATTCCTTATCACAGTCAATTTTAGAACATTCGCGTTAGTCTGAAAGGAAAACCCCATTCCACTTAGCAGTCACCTCTCAATCCCTCCATCCTTCCCCTGCCCCACATAGCCTCTAATCTAATTCTGTCTCTATAGATTTATTTATATTTAGGATGCTAAAATATTTATATTTAGGATACTAAAATATCACTGTTGGTTATAGTCCATATAGTCCCTAGTTTGTCTTAGGTGCATTTCCCACGATAAACCGCCCTGTTATTGGCACCTTGTATGAGAGACGTTCCCTTTTTCCATTCATGGAAGAACATTCTTGCGTCTGTACTGTCCGCCAGGCCCCACCCACTTGTTTTGTTCTGTTTTGCATGGGCAGGCACCCGGGAATCGAACCCAGGTCTCCAGTATGGCAGGCGAGAACCTTTCTGGCAGAGCCACCGTGGCCTGCCCCCCAGACCCCACTTTTAATGGCACCCAGTCCTCCTTCTCGTGCCCTTCCCTCAGAGGGCCTCGTTACTCTTTGGAATTATGTTCACGTCATCGTCTTGTGATATCACCTCTCCGATGGGCTCAAGGAAATCTATGATTTTTCAGTTAAAGCGGAGGCCATGTCTCTTTGCAGCTTTCTCCATCCCAAATGCATGTGGAACACTGCCTTGTTCATTCTAACAGACATTTGCCTTGCGCCTTTCTTTGCCAGGCTCTGCACATCCAGAAAGGGTAATACATGCTCTTGGCTGCCTGGTGGCCGAGCACCTGGTGACTCAGACAAGTCACAGTGACAGTAGGGTGAGAGCCTTGCTGCCAGGTAGGGGCAGTCACTGGAAACAGAAGAAAGAGCACTCGCGTCTGCTGGGGCAGTCGAGCACATCACATGGGATGTGGGGCCTGTGCTGCAGACGATGCAAGGCTGCTGGGCAGAGAACATCATGCCCCTAGTCATGGTGGAATGACAGAGCAAGGCTGGCTTCGTGAGGTCCCGACTCTAAACCCCAAGGCTGAGCCCCACTGCTGGAGCTCTGGTATACCCCAGCAGCTCAGGCCTCACGTAGGGTGCCATCCGGTCATCTACAGCTTTTTCCTGAAACTCAAGGCCTGGCTAATGGGCCTCCCCTGGGAGGCGTGTCCCCGTCAGGCTCCCAAGAAACACTCAGCTTGATGCATGAGCCTGTGTCCTGCTCACCAGCCCCCCAGGCCCCAAGCTCCTCAAGAGAAGGGATTGTGTCACTCACCTCTGCATCCCCAGCCCCCAGCCCTGCGTGGGCTTAGAAGACTCAATAAATGTTTGATAATCTGAAATAAAATTATGCCCTGTCAGAGTGCTCTGACCGCCCTCTGGCAGCTGCCCCCACGTCTGAACTGTACTCCAGCCAAAAAAGGGGGGTGTCTGAGAGCTTGTAGATTCTGTGATCAATTTGTTCCTGTTTGCTTTTAATTGAAAAGAGGGGACCATCTTATTCCAGGAAGTCATTACCTCCTGGAATCTGCAATTCTGGTCTTTTCTAAATGTTTCATTTTAGTGAAGCTAAATTATTAATTCATCCCTCAAACCTAGTGACATTTTGAATGCTGTGGTCACTGTCCAATGTTGAATGATCTCAGATTCCTTCTGAGCCTGCCTTGGAGAGTAGTAATTGCAAAAAGAGCAGAGGAAATCACTTTTCTGGAAACTGATTTCTACTGTGATCGACAGAGCAAGTAGCTTATGCTTAGAGGAAACAACTGAGGCATCTGTTTTAAATGTGACATGTTTTCCCATGGGCAAGGCTTTCAAATATGTTTTGGCTCTGCTTTTGCTTTTGTCTGTATCCTTGCTTCTCTTTCCAGAACAGAGCTCAATCTTGGGTACATGTGAAAAGAGAATATTTTGAAATAAAATTCACTAAAAATCCTGTCTAGTAGTTAACATGAAAAAGCCAAAGATGGATAGAAATGTAACGCATTGTTCAGTATTTGCATGAGTGTTTAAAATACATAAGACAAAACATATTTGTATTTATGGTTATGTTTATGGCTTTGGTTGAAGGGTTTGAGGCAGAAATGAAATCTGGGATGTTAAGAAGGGAAGACTCGGGAGTGGCTTTGTAGAGGTCATGTCACAGCTGGGTCTTGAAAGGTGAGTGAGAATTAGCTGGGGAAGGGCTTTCTAGAAGGAAAACCAGCATTGCGAAGGTTCTGGATTATTTGTGTTGTCACGAGTTTAACTCGCCTAATTGTAACTAAACACCTATCTTCTTTATATCTTCCTTTTTAAGTACCTAAAATTTGAACTCTTTCCAGATCATATTTTATTGTCTCCTTCCCTATTTAACTCTTAGCCTATTTTTTATCTGACACCCATTTCTTTTGTGTTTGTTTCACATCCCTTCCCACATTCTTCTGGAACTCCCTCTCCCGTCTCTCTGTCTTCTAGCTATGCAGTTCCCTCTGTATCTTCTGGTGTGCAGCGTGCAAGAAGTCGGAAGCCACCCCCTGAGGGTGGGAAGTGAAAGTGGTAGGGTGTTTCGTTTGCTTCCTCTTGGCCTGATGAGACCCTGCCCTCTTCTGAGGATGATCAAACACAGGACACCTGATACTGGATAGCTGGGACGGACAGTTACATCGACTTACGGCCCCTGGTGGGGAGGAGACCGATCGCCATGCAGGGTCAAGTAGGGTTGCATTTGGGAGTAGAGTGGACCAGCAGGGGCTGTGGGAAGCAGGATTTGTAGAAATGAGGCAATGGGATGGCCTGTGGTTCCAAGGGAGGATGTGATTGGCTTGTAGAATAATTCCATGGGCTGGCAGGGAAGTGAAACCCATTAGGCTGAGAACCGGGTGCTGTGCAGCTGGTCTACCCAATAGGGGAAACTGCTTGGGGTGGGGGGCGGGGGAACTTTCCCTCTGTAGTTGGGAATATCTGGTGAGAGCAAGGGAGCACACAGTTGGACAAGGCTCATAGATTGCAAGGTATAAGGTATATAATGTGGCATGTCCCAGAAAAACACGTCTATAATCTTAATCCATTCTTGTGGATGTGACCCCATTGTAAATAGGACCCGTTGAAGATGTCATTTTTAGTTACGGAGTGGCTAACTGAATCAGGAGTTTCTTCACCCTATTACTGGAGACCTTATAGAGAAGTCAGAGAGAGACAACCACCAGAGGTAAGAAGCTGGAAGTCAACGGAACCTGGGGGAGAAAGGAAAAGACGCCACCATGCACATTGTTATTTGAGAGCAAAGCCAGAACCCCAAGGCTCTCCAGCAGCCAGCCTCAGAATGTTATGGCCTCCAGGGAGAAAGCATCACCTTGTTGATGCCTCGATTTTGGACTCCTAGCCTCAAAACCATGAGCCAATAAATTCCTGTTGTTAAGCCAACCCAACAGATGGTATTTGTTTTAGCAGCCAGGAAACTAAAACACTGTGCATGAAATTTTACAATACACAGCCTCTGCCAATGGTGCAACAATAATCAAATAAGTACACACAACTCTCTATATTTTCACCAATAATATGCACTTAACAAATACTTATTGAATACCAACTGTTGAAACAGACACAAGAACAGATATTTGTTACTTCTCAAATCATCTGTGAGCTGACAAGTATTAGAGGTAAGAATAAAGTGCTATGGGACCTCAGAGGGCTTCCCAGTAGCAAAGTTATTTGAAGCTTCACAAAAGTGGTGATGTGGGCAGATTCAGTTTGGAGGAGTGTGAAGGTTACATGATTTGGATGACCCTTTAATGTGAAAATATCTTCCTGCTATAATTTTACTTCAGCAATAAAGGCCCATGAGAACACACTGCTAGAACCTTCCCATGGTGTGAGTAGACACAAATGAGAGGCCTGAAGTTTCAATTTCACTGGCTTCACAGTACAGTGTGCCTCTGGAGAGAACATTTGCGATGGATTTTGAAGGTTCCTGTTCTGGTCTGCTAGCTGCCAGAATTCAATATACCAGGAACGGAGCGGCTGTTTAATAAGTTACTAGTTTACAGTTTAATAAGTTACTACTTTACAGTTCTAAGACTGAGAAAATGTCCCAATTAAAACAAATCTATAGAAATGTCCAATCTAAGGCATCCAGAGAAAGATACCTTGGTTCAAGAAGACTGATGAAGTTCAGGGTTTCTCTCTTTAGTGAGAAGGCACATGGAAAACACGGTCAGGGTTTCTCTCTCATCTGGAAAGGGACATGATAAACACAGCATCATCTGCTAGCTTTCTCTCCTGGCTTCCTGTTTCACGAAGCTCCCAGGGAGGCGTTTTCCTTCTTCATCTCCAAAGGTCGCTGGCTGGTGGACTCTCTGCTTCTCGTGGCTGCATTATTCTGCTCTCTCAGAATCTCTCGCTTTCTCCAAAATATTTCCTCTTTTATAGGATTCCAGTAAACTAATCAAGACCCACCCAAATGGGTGGAGACATGCCTCCACCTAATCCAGTTTAACAAACACTGTTGATTGAGTCACATCTCCAGGGAGATGATCTAATTACAGTTTCAAGTTTACAGTGCTAAATAAGGATTAGAAGAAATGGCTGGATTTATAAAATGGGATTAGGATTAAAACATGGCTTTTCTAGGATACAAACATCCTTTCAAACCAGCACAGTTATGTAGGAGTCTTCCAGCTAAAGAGAGAAGGGAATAAGCTACCTGACAATGCTTTTAGTTTTTGTACCAATAACCACATTCTGTTTATGGATAAAGATATATGTAGTGAATATTTTTAAAGCATGTTTTTTCCTGACATTTAATTATGAAAAATTTTAAACAAATAACCAAACTATAAGAATACAGCCACACTTAGATCCAATCAACATTTTACTCTACTTGCCCTACTATCCAGGTTTCTATCTATCTATCTTATTTTTCATGCGTTTCCAAGTAAATAAAAACGTTTATTTAAATTATATTGTTTATAACACTATATTTCATTTATAGATATAATTTATACAATATATAAATGTTAAATATTTCTTTTAAGTGGTCACTATTGCATGGACACTGTATATTTTGTTCTTTCTTAGTATCAATATATTGTTGGGAAAAAAAATAACCAAGTGGTTTGCTTTGGAGTGTAGGCATAGTGTAAGCATTTTATAAGCATTTCTCTTTCCTGCTGTGGCTAGCAGAGTGGTATGTACACTTTAAATTCCTCCCCCACCCCACCCCACAAAAAAGATGCAGGGCTCCCTCCTCTAGGGCTCCAGCTGGAACACAGCCACCGCTGTTACCCTGAGACTGCAGAAATGCCCAATGGCTCATTTCCAGTCCCCATTTGCTTGAGGTCAGGCCTGGATCTCACCTGAATTGAACAAAAAAAGAACAGAAGATTTCAAATTTTGTGAGATGCAGCTAGATAATTTTATAGCTTTCAATTATTACTTTAGAAAAGAAAACTCTCAAATTAATAGTCAAATCTTTCACCTTGAGAAAGTAGGAAAATAAAATACAAAGTTATTTAAGTTAATGAAAAATAAAGATAAGAACAGAAATCGAGGAAATTGGTGACAATCAAATTATAGAGAAAAAAGAATGAAACTAAAAGGTGGAGCTTAGAAAAGGTCAACAAAATTGATAAATGTTATCAAATGATAAGGAAAAGACGGAAGACACAAATGATCAATGTCAGGAATAAAGAAAAGGTGTTACCAGAGAGCCTAAAGACTTTTTAAAGAAAATAAGAAAGTACTGTGGACAACTTTATGCCAATAAAATGGAAAATTTAGGTGAAATTGACAAACTCCTTGAAAGACACAAACTTCCAAAGTCCACTCCAGAAGTATCTAATCTGAATAGCCCTATATCTACTAAAGAAATTTAATTATAGTTAAATGCCTTCCCAAAGAGACAACTCTAAACTCAGATGGCTTCACTGGTGAATTTGACTAAATATTAATGAAAGAAATTACACTAGTTTACATCAACTGTTCCAGGAAATAGAAGAGAGCAGAATACTCCCAAAATCATTTTATGAGCTTAGCATTGTCCTGATATGAAAACCAGAAAAAAAATTACAAGAAAATTATAGACCAGTATCCTTTTTATAGTCACAAAACTCTTTTTAACAAATTTTTAGCCAACCGAAACAATCAGTACAGAAGAAGAGAAGTATGTGTGGGGGGTGGTGGTTGTGTATAAATTACCATGCACACAAAAAACAAACCATAGAACTGCACAACACAAAGAGCGAACCTGAATATAAACAATGGACTAATGCTAATAGCATAATTATAATGTTTCATCAATTGTAACAAAAGTACTACACTGATGCAAAATGTTGATAATGGGGAAAACTATGGGTGTGAAAGAGATAGGGGAACTCTGTGCTTTCTGCGTGATTTTTCTGTAAACCTACAACTGCTCTAATGAAAACAAATATAAAATAAGTAAATAAATAAATGTAGATCTAGATATAAATGAAGGATATCACATCATGACTAAATGGGTTTTATCACAGGAATGTAAGGTTGACTCAACACTACAGAAGCAATAAATGTAAATCACCATATCAACCAATTTAAAAAGTAAAATATTACAATCATCTCAGTCATTTCTTTAAAAAAAAAAAAGCACTTGAAAAAAGTCAACAATCATTGACAGTTGGGGGGGAAACCTCTCAGCAGATGAGGAATAGAAGGGAGCTTCCTCAATCTGACAGAAGACTTCCATGAAAAACCTGCAGATAATATTTTATGGAATATTTAAAGACTAAATGCTTTCTCCCTAAGGTTGGGAATAAGGAAGGATGTCTGTTCTCACTAGTTCTGTTCAACACTGGACCAGAAGTTTTAGCCAGGGCAAGAGAATGAAATAATAGGCATACAGATAAGAAAGTAAGAAATAAAGCTGTCTTTATTTACACACCACATGATTATGTACACAGAGAACTGGAAAGAATCCATAAAACAGTTCTTAGAACTAATAAGTGAATTTAGCAAGGCTACAGGATACAAATGTAATGGGCAAAAAATAATTGTAGTTTTGTATCTTAGCAGCAATCAATTGGAAAATTCAATTTTAAAATTTCCTTGATAATATCACAAATCATAAAATATTGAGGAAGAGATGTAATAAAGAGATCTGAGACTTTTTTATACAAAAAACAAGAAAACACTGATGAGAGAAACTAAAGAAGACCTAGATAAAAGGCAAGATATACTATGTTCATATATTAGAAGACACATTGTTATTAAGATATCAATTCTACAAATTGATCTATGACTTAAACACAATCCCAATTGTAATCCCAGGAAGATTTTCTTTAATAGAAATTGACAAGTTGACTTGTACATGTTTGTGGAAATGCAAATATCCAAAGCAATCTGGGAAAAGAACAATATCCAAAAGAAATCTTAAATATCTAAATTAGCTTGAAAAAAAGAAAAAGTTTGGAGGACTTCCACTATCTAACTTTGTGAATGTCAGGTTCATGTGTCAGCTAGGCCAGGTGATGGTGCCCTGTTGTCTGGCCAGGCAAACACTGGCCTGTCTGTGACTGCAAGGACATTATGTGGACTTAAATTATCAGTACGTTGATTGCATCTACGGCTGATTGCATCAGCTAAGGAGAGTGTCTTCCTCAATGAGAGACGTTTAATCTAATCAGTTGAAGGCTTTTAAGGGGGAAGTGATAGCTTCAGCAGTCAGAAGAGAGAACCTTCATCTCTACTTCAGCCAGCCAGCCTCTCCTGGGGAATTCATCGAAGACCTTCCTCAGAATTGCCAGCTCGCAGCCTGCCCTGTGGAATTTGAACTCCTGCATCCCCCACAGTTGCATTAGACACTTCTACAAAATCTTGTATTACTTACAGATATTTCCTCTTGGTTCTGTTCCCCTAGAGAATCCTGGCTAATACAAACTTGGAGAACTACTGTAGACTAACTTAATCATCAGTGAACTGTGGAACCACGCTGAAAATCAACAAATGGATCCATGGAACAGAACAGAGATAAATTTATAGTAGTTATTTTAATTCATTCAGTCATCAGTGCCATTTCTGAGTCTGTTTCTATTGATTTATTTTTCTATGATAGCTTGTATTTTCCTGCTTTTCTGCATTCCTGCTAACTTTTTTTGGATGCCACATATCGTGAAATTTTTGTTGTTGGGTGCTGGGTTCTTTCGCATCGTTTTAAATGTTTTTGAACTTTGTTCTGGGATGCAATTGAGGTGCTCAGGAACAGATTGACCTCTTAAAGGCTTGTTTTAATCTTTCTTAAGCAGGACGGGAGCCAACTTTATGGCTCATTGGGTCTGGCCATTGAAGCAACGCAATTATGAATACCCTTTCCAGTCCCTCGTGGATTCTGAGGTTTCTTCCCTTTGGCTGATGGAGACATAAACTATTCCCATTCCTGAAGTGTCTACGTGTTCCTTTCTCTTCTTTTCCCAGCCTTGGATAGTTTATTGCATGCATGTGCTGATCACTGCTCTGATGTAGATCTGAAGAACTTGCTCTACAGATCTGCAGGTCTCCTCTCCGTGCAGCGCTCCTCTCTCTGGCATACAGCTGTGGGAATTCTAGCTGCCTTGGCCTTTCCAAATCTTCAACTCAGGGAAACTGCCTGGCTGGGTTTGGGTTTCCCCTCCTTGGGCTGCCGCCTGGAAAGTCTCTCCAGGGAGTAAGCTGGAGCAATTGTATGTTCCACCTGGTTTGTTTCCCCATCTCTCAAGGAGAACTTTACTGAGCTGCTTATTGTTCAGTGTCTGGAAACATTGTTTCATATATTTTATCCAGCTTTTTAGTTTTTTTAAGGTCCTCCATAAGTGCTTACTGGATGGAAGAATAAATACCAAACAGAAATGGTAAACCAGGCAGGTCATAAATTCACAGGAATGGAAAAACCATCTCTCCAGATTAATCTTATTCCTCTACAGACCGTTTATTTCTTCGATGGCCCCAAAGAATGTAATTTTCTTTTGAGTGACTTATTCCTAGGAAGGATTCTTTTTTTAATTGTGTTGACACTGAACATATTCTTTGCACCTTCTAATATATGCCATGAAAGCAGTAAGATTCTGAACCAGTCCCTGACACTTGATTTTTAGAACAAGGGGTTTGTTTAAGCTAGCAATTTACCAAATATAAGATAGTAAAAGTGCCTTTTAATCACTTTCCTCTTTCTTTCCTGCAGACAGAGCAAGGGATCTAACCTGGCAGGGAGAGCGTAACTTACCTCCCCTTCAATGAACCAAGCCACCGGTGAGGGGGGGGGGGGCTCTTAAGGGGGTCTGCTGAGGGCAGGATGCTCGGGTCCAGGCTTCTGGGCAATCTGGGGAACACGTGTCTTCTTGTGCCAACCACAGCTTTGATATTCTTAGGGCTCTGAAGATAGCGATATTTGGTAGGCTGGATCATGGTGAAAGAACATCTCCCTTAAAAAAAAATCTTTAAGTCCATTCTGTTCTCTTCATTCAACATCCAATACTTTTTCTGTGAATTGAGGCCTGTTAGCTTCTTGATATAGGGGAGTGGGGTCTCTCTGGGGCCAGATAAATGGCCAGCACTGGAAGCCATTGGCATGTTCCGGCACTAATGTTCCTACACTGCTTCAGAATATTCTTAGCCACATTGTGCAAATGAGGAACTAAGACTGAAAGAGATTAGACCAACCATCAAAGCCATTTGACTGGGAAAAGTAGGAGTAAGAATGCAGCTGAACTGATCCCTGACCCAGGGGCTCTGATCATCCAGCCTGGACTTTCTACACAGGGGCACAACTCCTAGTACTCACTGGAAGAAGAGCCCCGGAGCCTGTACACAGCATTTTAGGTTGTTGCTGTTTAAATTCATGATATATTTTGGCAACTGTCAAACATTCCCTGAGACCTGAGATTTGTGGTTAAGGAGACCCAGGATGTCTCCTAAACATTCCCTATGTATCGGGCTGGGATTGAAGATGTAAAGCCCTATCTCTTCATCCGTTCTTCACATAATAGAATGGTCCACTCTTGTATTCCTTCTTCCATTTCCCCACCACTCATTGAAAAGGAAATGTGAGAGCACCGATGAGGGTGACCCACTCTGAAAGGGGTGTTGGTGGCCAGCCTTTGAATGGGACAGGCTCCTCCATCGTGGAGAAGTGAAGATTACGGAGCTGGCAAAGGGGTGCAGGAGAATTCCACCAAGCTCAGACAAAAGTCAGTTTGATTGGTTTTAACTTGAAACAAAGATGGTAGCCAGGAAAAGAAGAGAAAGGATCCATAACCTTTTAAGAACTCAATAGCTGGCAAGCCTTCAATTTCTAATGCTGAAGAATGATAAATTATTCAAATGAAATAATCCTGCTTCCACTCACCTTCGCACAGGAGTATCGATTCGACCATTTGCTAACCCACAGAGACCTTCCTTACAAGAAAATGATGTGAGGAGAGGAGACAGCCTTTCCGCTTTGGATTTTTTTTTTACCCCTTCCTTACCCTGAGGTTTAGTTTGCTCCAGAAACGAATGTTCTTCCAGGCACAGTCATATGGCAATAAAGATCAAGAATCATCTACTCAGTGTCCCTGAGGTGCTGAGAATTTCAGGTAACCAGAGATGGTTCCAGGACCTCCTTCCCCCGGGGAGGACCCTTACTCTGTGATCTAAATTTTATGCTGGTGCTGTTTAAACTTGGATGTGCACAAGAGTGACCTGGGGGTCTTGTGGAAGTGATCCCCGAGGTCTGAGATGTCCAGGCCCCCCCTTTCTAACAGGATCCCAGCTGATGCCGGCCACTGGGACCAGCCCACCCTTGCAAACCCAGGCCCCATTTGATTTTGGAGCAATGCACATATTTTGGAGTGAGATGGAGGTGGCGGTTACACAGCGTTGTGAATTGCCACTGAATTGTTCACTTTAAAATGGTTAATCTTATGGTATGTGAAGTTCACCTCAATAAAATAATTTATATTAAAAAAAAAAGCAACCCCGACCCACATTTGGGACCTCTGTAATTTCTCATCCTCCCACCATGGTGAACCATGTACCCCTCCCTCATCTTACACACTCCACCTTCACTCTGCTGCTGCTTCTTTGAAGCCTCCTCAAACGCTGCCTCCTCCATGAAGCCTGCTGTCCATCTTCCAGCCAGAAGCCATCCTCCTTCTTTTGGCCCCTGACATCACTATGTACTGACCTCTGCTGGGGACATTATCACTACTACCTTCTAGGCTGATTTTTTTAAGGACCACGGGGCCCTATTTGCAAATAGGATCTCTGAAGAGCTGATCAGTTAAGATGAAGCCAACCTGTTCTTTTATCCAGGATATGGACAGGTGAATATAAAAAAATGGATAAAAAATAAATACATAATGGGGGGGGCAAAAGAGGTAAAATATATTGGGTAGATGGAAATACTAGTGGTCAATGACAGGGAGGGGTAAGGGGAATAGTATGTATGAGTGTTTTCTTTTTTTTTCCATTTCTTTTTCTGGAGTGATGCAAGGGTTCTAAAAATGATCATGGTGATGAATACACAATTACATGATGATATTGTGAGCCACTGATTGTACACCATGTATGGAATGTATGGGTGTGAAGATTTCTCAATAAAAATATAAATAATAATAATGATAATAATAAACCACACACACACACAGAAAGATGAGGCCAACCTAGAGTTGGGGGACCCTAATCCAATATGACTAATGTCTTTACAAGAAGAAACACAGACAAGGTCATGGAGGAGAAGGCTTCAGAAGACGGAGGCAAGACACAAGGCCACGTGAGATAGAGGCAAAGGTACAGCTATAAGCCAAGGGACCCCAGGGGCTGCTGCAAACCCCAGAAGGTAGAAGAGGCAGGGGAGGGTGCTCCCCTGAGGCTGCAGGTGGAACATGGTCTTCCTGACACCTTGATTTCAGATTTCCAGCCTCCGGAACTGAGAGACCTTAAATGTGTGTTGTTTGAAGCCACCCAGTCTATAGGGCTTCGCCACGGCAGCCCCAGGAACCTAAGACAACGTGACACAGTCACGCAGCCATCCCCCCCCGTTCACAGGTCCTGCCCATGGGGACCCTCTTAGAATCCCGCTCTCCCATAGATGGGAGACAAAGCCAGGAGCTCCCTGGAGGCAGCAGCTGGTGGCATCAAGGCCACCCATCAGCGAGTGGCACAGCCCAGCCCTGGTGTCAGGTGTCAGTCTCTGGGAGAGGGACTGGGGACAGCTCCTGCCAGTTGCTGCTTGGGCACAGCAAGGAGGATCCTTGGTAAAAGACCCTGTTATTCAAATAGGGCAGGGACTGGAAGCAAGAGGTTGGGACACCAGGCCAGTACTGCTATGTCCCTTTGGCCTGAAGACCACTTGGTGGTCAGGACTAAGGCTGCCCATGGCCACAGCGGAGCAGAGAGAAAACAACAATGCCAGTCAGAGATCCAGGCTGGCTTCCAGCAGGGACTTGAGGATACCGGTTGTCACCCCCTCCCCGCCACAACTGATTCCCAAGGGCTAAAGCATCTTTGCCCAGGAAGGACAACCCCGTCTAGATTCTGTTGCACCTTGGGCACCCTTGGGCTTGATGCCTCCCAGGACCTCAGCAGTCCAGGGCCCAAGTGAGAGGGTCCAGAGATGCTGGCCCAGGTGGCCTGAACAGACCTCAGGCCGGCAGCAAGGCTGTGCGAGTACAGATGCCGGCAGAGCACATCCAGGCATAGTGATTGAAAGCACCGATCAGGTGATCCAATCAGGAAAGCAGGAAGGGCCCCATCAGCCTTGGGGGGGCTTGTCCACGTGTGGCAGGGGGTACACCATCCCCTCTGCCCCTGGCTAGCCAGGAGCCTGCAGGATGGGCTGGTGGCTGGGGAAGGCAGGCTGGTAGGGGCTGGCAGTTTCCAGGCCCTGCCAGGGGCCTGGGGCAGCGTTCTGGGCCGGCATCCCACTGGGTCCCACTTCTGGAACTGCAGATTGCAGGGTGGTAACAAAGGAGAAGCAGAGCCAAGAGCGCCATGGAAGAGGTGAGGCCCGTGGGACCCCACGCCTAACCCGACCCCCTGCATCCCAGATCAGTATACTTCATTCTCGACCCCTGGTTGCCAAAGTGCCTCCTCCCTTTGTCGGGAAGGATGCAGAAACCACAGCATCCAAGCTGAAGGAAGCCGCGGGAGTCAGCACCAAAAGGAACAGGAGAAGGCAGAGAGGCCAAAGAAGACCGCCTGGACAGGGGCCTCTAGGCTTTTGATGGTGACCCTGATTTTCTCTGGAGATGAACTGCTCAACCCCAGATGTGCGCTTCAGGCTGTTCCCCTCCCACCCGCCTTGTGCTTTCAAACCCCAAAGCTGCTTAGCCATGTGGGTTGCCTCTGACCAGCAATGGAAGTCAAATCCTCAGTGTCGATTTCTTCCCTGTTAGTTTGTTTCCTTCGCCCTCTGAGGTTTCTGCTTCTGATCAAAGGCTGGTGTTGGGGTGCTCTGGCCTCAGCCTGGAACGCTTGCTGGGAGGGCAGTGGGTGGGGTCCCCCTGATCGGCCCCCTCCTTCCACCTGGTCCCAGGAGGGTCGCTGTCTGCAAATTGGCAGCAGCAACCCTGTGAAGGGCTTCTGGTTCTTTAGGGGATGAAGGATTTGGGCCGGGGCAGAAACTCTGAGAACACTCCTTGGGGTTCTCTGAGCAATCAAGATGGGTACAAAGGACAGAAAACCCTCTCCTGGGCCCTCGGACCCCAAACTCCTTGCAGTGAGCTGCCCAGATGAAAAGGTTTTCTTGGTTGTTCTTTCAGTAGAAAATACTTTCAGCTGTTTCCCTTTGCCCAAGAACTCCAGGAGATTCCTGCAAATGAATCGACCAGCTTTGCAGGTGAGAAGAGGCTTGGCCCAAGCCGGCGCGTGCTCATTCAGGCCTTGCAGATGCCATGTCAAGGTTTAACTTACCCTGCAGCAGATACTGGGGTGCACAGTGCTGACCCCCAGGGCCAGCTGGTTGGGGCTGGGTGCGGTCTCCCAGACCGTGGCTTTTGGGAATCCCAGCGAGGATGCATTATTCCAGAAAACAAGCTCTAATGTTGGCAAAAACATTGTTTACTCATTGCTAATGGGCCCCACGGGACAATGACGTATCCCTTGGCCTGCTTGGAGCATCATTCCAGGAACGATGCTCAAATACGTCAGTGAGATCCGATTTACCACATCGTCCTCATGTAAGTCCATCTTTCAGCAGCCGAGCGGTCCACAAATGATCTCTAATGGGGTATCAAAATCCCAGCTCCCCAAACCAAATGTGGGCCCTGGCTCAAATTTCCCCATCAGGGCACAACGACTTTGGAGAACAACAGAATAAGATGGGCAGGGGCCTGGATTTTACATGCATCATAAAACCCGCAGCCCTGGGTTCCCGTTCTGATGTGCTCCCAGGTTTGCAGCGTGTGCTGTCTGTGGGTCTAATAACTGGGTTGAGTGTTTCAATTGTAGCCCAAGCCTGAAAGCCCAGCTGAGAAGCTTGTACTGAGGTTAGGCCTAGAAGAACTGCTCTCTGTTCTTAACCCAGGCCTGGAAGAAGCTCTTCTGCTCGTGGCTAGTCCTAGCCATGGGTCTATTGCTAAAAATAAAACAAGTCCTTTTCTCTCTCTTTTTATTTTTTTTAAAGAGACCCATCTCTTATAAATGTCCTTCTCACCCCCTAAAGCTCAGCCTTAAAGTAACATCATTGACATCTTCCAGAAATAGTGCAAATACTTTTTTCAAAATGATCTTGATTACGAGCAGGGCAATATATCAACAACCACCACCTTATCCATCTCCCTAATACCAGCCAAAGAGATTTTAAATAGCTTTCCCACTGGACTCTGGGTCCCACTAGTTCCCAGAGTTTCTCGCTGCTTCTGCTTGAAATGCAAAGCAGAATTCTTAAGACTCCGAGCTCTTGAGTCAAACACATCTGGATTTGAATCCCAGCTTTGGAGATTCCTTGGAGCATGGCAGTTTTTAAAACCAGCCAGCAAATTTTTACGCTCCTGCCATGCAGAGTGGGGTCGATGTGCCCTTCCCTTAAATCCAGACCCTGTGCCTGCCCCATCCATCAACTACCCCAGAAGTAACAGAGCCAGTTTCGGGGTCCAGCTTCTGTTTCCTGTCTCTTGGGGTGCACCTTCTCTTTCTTGGGAAGCAGCTTTCTTCAAGGAAGCTGAGGAGCCCTGGAGGGAGGCGCCTGGAGAGAGGACCAAATCCTCAGGCCCACAGTCCCAGCTGAGCTCCCTGCCGACCGCCAGCACCCATTTGTCAGGCTCACGAGTGTGTCCTCTTGGAAATGGAGCATCCAGCCCCCAGGGGATCCATGCACCCAAGGCCACAGGGAAGGGAGACGAGCTCCCCCAATGCACCAGCCCTCAAGAATGATGATGAGCGGACTAGGTGGGTGCTGTCATTTTACGCCACCGACTTGGGGGTTGGTTTGCTGGAAGAGGTAGACAATAGGAGCAGGGAGGGTGGCCTTGAGAAAAGGCACCTTATCCGTCAACCAGGACGAGTAACAGGGACGCCCTCATAGAATTGTGCAAAATTTACAAGCTTGTCCATGTGATGCATTTAGCTTGGGGTTAACATCTAGCAAATACACCAACACAGGAGAAGATGCAAGGGTTCACACGCATTTAAGCCACTGACATTAAATGAAAATCATCCCCAGCACAGTGACTGGCAATAAATATTTGTTAAATTAATGAATACAAGAAGAAGGCAGGGGGTGTGAGGGTAGTTCCGTGGTAGAATTCTCGCCTGCCATGCAGGAGACCCGGGTTCGATTCCCAACCCATGCGCTTCCCCAAACAAAGAAACCAACAAAAACAAACGTACAAAAATTTCACCAAATGGCGCTGCAATAACAGGATACTCACATGGAAAAAGAATGAAATGTGACCCTGCCAGACAGCATACAAAAAAGCGAAAAAAAAAAAAAAAAAAAAAGGTAAAGGCAGCATAAGGACCCACCTGGCCTCAGCAGAAACCCAAGCTGAGGACCCGGGCAAGTGGCCTCATTCTCCAAACCTGAGATCAGCTCCACATGCTGGGAAATTGAAGTCCTGGAATGGCTGGAAGGGAGGAGACCAAGGGAGGGAGAAATGATGCCAGAGGAAAATTGTAACTAGGGTAAATTTCACTCTTCTTAGTTCAGGGAAAATTTCAGTAAGAGAAGAGAGGACTTACAGATACTATCTACCATCCTTAAATGACAAGAGAAAGAATTCCATTATTTGCCATTTCTCACTTTTCTTTGGGGGGAAAAAAACTGCATCATGTATATTTTTCAGTTACAGGTTATCACTAGACGTCATAAGAAAAGCCGATACTTTCTGGATCGTGGCTATTAGGTTAGAGAAATGGTTAAAAGTTTTTATGCCCGTATCTATTTTGTAACAATCAGGAATAACTGATCACAGATTCACAGAAATTTAAAACTGCAGAAGACCTGTATATTCTCTAGTACAACCTCCTTCTTTTGATGGGTCAGAGAGAGCTGAGTATGGACTGGCCCAGGTCTCAGAGCTCATTGGTGCCCCAGTGGGGATAGTGAGTCTGGCTCTCACTGTTTTTGCATAACTGAGAAGCAGTTTCTGGCTAAGAGCTTTATCCTACGCAGGTATTTCAGCTACCTGGGAGTCTCTGGCTTCTCCAGGTAAGCCCCAGCATTTCACAATAAATCAACTGGAAATAAACCCTACGACAAAATTCTTCCCCTGTCTCATAGGTTCTAACAAATTAAATTCACACATAATAAAGGGATTATTTTTTATTTTAGAAAATACTTTTTAATTTCTGTTATTCAGCTTGAGTGCAATTAGGAGGAAAAATGAAACATGGATCACTCTACATTTCTCAGACTTAACTTTAAAGAATTTTTACTTTAAAGAACAGGAAGGCTGAAATCTGCCCCCAGTTGCTTTCCCTGGGAAATAGTCTACTGTGGATTTTTTTTTTTTTTTTTTTTACTGCATGCCCTTTCAGCAACAACAGGAATTTCAGTTGTAGTGTATGTGAATTACAAGTTTCTTCTTTGTTGGGGATACTAAAAAGAACAATTGAGAGAGAAGAAGGGAGCAGAAAGAAAAGCCCTTGAACCTTGATTTGCCCTGGCTCTGTGAGAAGGGCCCCAGCAGGTCACAGCCTGGCACATTGGCTTCAGCCACCCAACCGGGAAGGCACCAACTGGGGTTTTTAAGTGAAAACTTTCAAATAAACAAAATAGAAAAGAATAAATATTTATCATAGTAAGAATTTGTTCATTGAGAGAACCTTCTTGACCAAAGGGGGAAGAGTGAAATGAGACTAAGTGTCAATGGCGGAGAGATTCCAAACAGAGTCGAGAGTATCCTGGAGGTTATTCTTATGCATTAGGTAGATATCACCTTGTTGCTCAAGATGTAGCAGAGAGGCTGGAGGGAACTGCCTGAAAATATAGAGCTGTGTTCCAGTAGCCATGTTTCTTGATGATGACTGAACAATGATATAGCTTCCACAATGAGACTCTGCGAATGTGGAAACCTTGTGTCTGATGCTCCTTTCAGCTACTATATCAACAAAAGAGTAGAACATATGGAATAAAAATAAATAATAGGGGGAACAAATGAAAAAATAAATTTAGTTTGAAATGCTAG